>JARJLF010002347.1:0-41443 GCA_029378395.1 Mycena leptocephala
ACAATCACTGCTCTTTTTGACCACCGTCCTCAGCAACTTGAAAGATTGTCCTGGTTCCACGCAAAGCTCTACCTCTGCTACGATTTCACATGGACCGGTCATCTGCCCCCAACACTGTACCCCCGTCGTAGCCGCCACGACCGCTGGACTACGCCATTTCATGCGCGATTGTCATTGAGTTTCTGGGCAGAAACAGGGCGGATACCACAAAAATAGCGCACATGTGGGGGCTTGAATTGAGGTATTCCGCTTGAAATCACGTCCCTCTTTCATCGCTGACCCTACAATCCTTTCTTAGCTCCTTTTTCCGGCTCATTACCAGATTCTCCACTTTTGTACAGGAAGTTCCTTCACCAATGGCGTTTTAAAGTACGTGTCAATTTTCGGGCGCTCAACAGATTAGCTGACAGAAACTTCAGACTTGACTTCGTCCCTTTCCAACGCTGAATTGCGTGCGGTCGTTTGTCTCGTCCATCAAAACCAGGCACCCTGAACTGGATTTCTCATGCTATTGCCCCCATCCCCCGCGACCGAGTGCGCCGGTCTCGTCCATCAAAACCAGGCACCCTGAACTGGATTTCTCATGCTATTGCCCCCCATCCCCCGCGACCGAGTGCGCCGGTCACGGCTCAAGGCGCTTTCGTATCATAAAACGTGACTCTCACGAGACCATCGTGCATAGGCCTCCCGTCATACCGACTTTGGCTACTCGCCCTAAATATATGCTTTTTTCGTGAGTCGAGCTGCTTTTGCACCTGGGTGTCATCTCTGTCGTGGGTCGCAATCTGCGGCGCAGACAATAGAGAGCTGGTTATCTTCCATTCTTTCCAGTTCGGGGTGCCAGCCCACCCTCCGTTCTTGTCCCCATGAAGGACTGCGGCATATCACCGCCTGACGCGCCCTTCACTCTGTTGGCGCTGCAAAGGTGCGTGCATTTCAATACATCCCTACATCCAGTGCTGACGTTGGACTTGATAGATTTCCTGTGCTCGACGGTCGCGCTAGGCGATGTCGCGACGATGCGAGGAGATTCTGCACGGAACCCCATCTATGCCAACCCAGTCCTCGTTCGACCACCCTCCTGGCACAACATCGGGTGGCCACCTCCGCCTCTCTTGCGCCCACCGCCTCGTGTCCGACGGCCCGAGTGTACGCTTGATGGATGGTCTTGAAACGACACTCCTCCACATTCGCACATGTCCTCATCCGTTGGCTTCAGTCCGCTTCATGCCCTCCCCTCAACTCGCCTCTTCCCCGCTACGCGCCCAGGTCGGTTATTCTCCCTCCCGCCTTCTCCCGCTCACACAGTCCTCCCTCCAGCTCGGTGCCAGTTTGCACGTCCTGCGACGGGCCATGCCCCGCATCCCCCCGGTTCCGTGGCGTAGGGAGTGCACGATCGCCGCGTGTGCCTAGTAACTCGTCTCCACCGGCGGCGCATCTCGCTGTCCCCGATTGGTAGATACGTGTCGAGGTGATGCTCTCTCTCCTTTTTTGTACGTCGGGTACTGACGCCGCGCTTCATAGACGTACCTGCGTTAATATACGTGCGTCACCCTCGCCACCCAGGACGAATACGGCCAAGGTATATAATGCCCTTCTTTCTTGCGACGCCGCGCGCTCACGAGCCTGCTTCTGGACTTTAGTTATACAGCGCGCCTGCCCGCACCGGTCGACACCTCCCTCGTCCGCGGCACTGGAGGGTCGTAGCTTATAGATTGTGTCGCTGAGGCGCCGACCGAACGGCGGCGCTTTCAAGGCCGGGGAATGCTGCTCTGCGCCCCAGGCGGCTGCGGAGCCATAGAGGACCGCACTCAAGACCGCACTCTGATGGACATAGTGCACGGGGGCGTATCTACATATTCGCCGCGCGCGGCTGCAATGTCCTCCCTCGTGTGTATTCCCTCCTAGCCTCCGAGACCCTCCACTCACGTCTTGTTGTAGGCCTATCCGTTCGCGTCTGTCTCAGGGCGTCCCTCTCGCCACGTCGCCTACATCCGCACGCATATAGTGCCAGGCTACGCCCCACTCGACACGCGGGCTGATCTACTTCTAACCCCGGCTTTCCTCCTTCCCCTCGCTCGCTGCTTGTCGTACTTTCGGCGCCTGGGCGGTTCTGGCCGTGCGTGCTTGCAGCATATCGATTGGCATCCGCCCCTCTACACTCGCTTTCACGCGCATCGGACGGATGCGAATTCCCCAGACGCAGAGGATGCTCTTGCGATGGATTCTCATTCTAGGACGCCGAGTGCCCTGTCGTCGTGGCGCAGACACGGCCGTCTTCCACACTGCACGCATTCCTTACGCCGATATAGGGCCAAGTCTCTTACACCCACCTATATGGAATTGCGCCCATGTCTGCGGGTGACCCTCACGGGTCTGTGCGCCAGTGCTTTCCCCAAGACCCAGCGCGCTCGTCAATTCGATTTCTACCTACATCGCGCCAACTCCACACCCACGCGACTATTCATCGCAGCGAGTCGCCCGGTCCCACTTACCCCGCCCTCTCCCGGCCTCTCGTCCTCTCGGGACTTGGCGTGGACGTACCGACCTTCAAGAAAGACTCGCCTGCCATTGTGCATTGTGTGCCTTTGGCTGGTATCCGTCACCCTCGGATCGGACCGCCTTCTACTCGAGGGTTCCGCTCTATTGCTAATCCCCCCTGCTACTCCCGTAGTCCTCTTTCCCCCAGAGTCGTCCCATGCCGCACTCCTGCTTCGAAGTCGGTGGCGGTGCAGCCTCACGAATTTCCTTTTTTGGCTTCAGGCGGAGGGATTCCTGATTTACATGTCGTCGTTACCCACCTTCTGTCGGTTCGAGTTTGCTTGCCATTCTGTCACCACGAATCCGTGTTACTTCGTCCTATCGTTAGTTAAGCTTCTACGTCAAATATAGCCATCGTGGCTTGTTATTGTATGCACTTGTGAAGTGACCGAATAGCAATGGACCACAGCAGATCCTTCCAAGATGTCAGCGGGCGTCGGACTCGAACTACAGATTAGACTTCCAAGGCCTTTCCAATCTGGACAGCAGAATTTTAAATACATAAAGTGGTTTCTTTTGTCCATCATCTCCACGGCGGGACAAAATTATTCACTCCATGCATTCCATTGTACATGGAGGACGAGTGGACGGGGTGGGACGGCCGGAGGGATAGAGGAAGGAAAGACGGCAGGAAGCAGGGCAAGGGAGGGCAAGGGAAGTAAATGGACAACGGAAGGAGGAAGAAAACACGAGATCGCGAAGGGACGACGCCAAGGAAAAGAAGGAACGAAGCGGGAGTGATGAGTCAGAGAGAGAGACGCACCCGACGCAACCGCCTACACATTAGTGTCATTCACAGTTGCCCTTTTTCGCGCCCTTTTTACTCCCTTTTTACTCCCTCTTCTGCTTCCTTTTTTTGCCCTTTTTCCATAATGTAACTGAGGGAGCTATAAAATCCCGAAAAATTCACCCCAGTCTTTTCTGATCATCGGAGGGGGTATGCAACCTTTGAGAAACAATAGGAGCCAAACTGCATGAATAGAGAAAGAGAGTTGAAAAGGGCACGAGAAAGGGCGGAAAAAGGGAGCCGCGGCGGGGGGTTTCACAATTCACTTTTTCCTGCCCTTTTTTGCTCCCTTTTTCCAACCTTTTTCGATGGATTTCTTTCAATTTTTCAGCTGGCAAGTTCGTTTTTTCCCTTTGTAACACTTTTTACATATCAGAATTGAAAAGGGGAAAAAAAAGCCGGTGAAAAACGGCGGGAACCACAAAAAGCCCGAAAAAAAGGGGATAAAAAGGGCAGGAAAAAGGGAACTGTGAGCGAACCTATTATTCTGAATCTCGTACGCGTTTCGTCAGACGTCAGTAGGATCACGTCGTGCACGCGTGGGTCGGTGAGCAGGGGGAGGAACCAGCACTCGAGGACGCATTGACATGTGAGGGCTGGGCGTCAGCTTCACCGCATTAGATGAGAGAAAGGAGGGAGGGTGAAGGAGGAGGGAGAGGGAGGGAGGGAGGAGCAAAGGGAAGAGAGAAGCGCACCATATTAGGCCCCACTGCAGACGTAGTACGAGTAGGTATCATACGTATGTACGTCGGCTTGTCCTTGAGGGTGCTATTCGAGAAACTGGCTGGCCGTCTGCACCAACGGCCCCTTCGACGGCGGCACGGACCGAGGCGAAGGCGGCAGCGGCGAGGCGCGCGGAGGACGCGAGGAATAGCACGGCGGTTAGTCTAGTCATTGTGCCAGTCGGTTTATCTCACGCTCTCTCTGCTGCCTGAGTAGCGTTAGGTTAGACCCAACGCTCCAAAAAAAAAAAAATTGACCGAACAGTGTGTGCCGAACTGTGCCGAAGGTGCGTATGCTCGGCGAATCTAGGGCTGTCATTTTCGAGTTCGGGTTCACCGCCCCATTCACGAGTGTCTTGGAAACTCGAGGATAATGGTATGCACTACTTTGAACTGAATCTCATCAATATATCGAACTGAAATACAAAAAATGTCGCAAGCGAAGCAATACCTGGTTCGTTGAGGCTGAGCTCCAGGTCAGTATTTCTGAGACCCCGAAAATTACCGTGTATAAACCATTTAAAACGGTTTTAAAACGTTTTCCAACCGTTTCCGTTTGTTGTGCCCAGATCCATACACGAAAAACAAAAGGTTGGAGCCTTATCGGCGATTGATCGCCGGCGGCAGCACCGTCTCCTTCACCCAACCTTTACGGACCCGATATTGAAGTTTACCTCTCTCCGCTCATCATCATGCATCGTGCATGACACGTGTAAACAGTGGCTACGGCGACGGAGACGATGAGCATCTCTTAGGCCCCTAAAGTCCTCGTCCTCTACTCCTTCCCTACGTATTTAGTGTTGCCGCGGTCAGGTTCCGATGGCGAACCTGAACCGAACCCAAGGTTCATTTCGAGGTTCAAAAATTTTCAGATTTTTGTGAACCTTGCTGAACTGGTTGGAGCCGGTTTGGACCTCTCACCTGGAGTAGCTAGCTGCGGTGAAAAAATCTGTGTCAACTACCATTTAGTCTCCAAGTCTGACCTGGCCACCAGTGTAAGCCCTTTCAACAATGTTCTGATTGACAATTCTATCTTACACTGAGGGTAAGTGTGCTCTCTTGATAGTATTTGTGCAATTTGTCATTTCTTTTTTGTTCCGCAAGAAAATGTTCAGTCTGGAAGTCTAAGCTCAAGTGCCACTAAAGAGAGAAAACATGGCTAATTGAAATTGGTAAGAAGGACCCAAATATCATGGTCACATCACCCACAAAAATGTCGAAAGAGGCCAGCATTACTTTGGAAAAGGGTGTACTTGGGTATATTGGTGTTTTCTTTTTTTGTAGGCTCGTGCTACAAACATTTTTTCAAGTGATTAGGGCCGTGGGGAAAAAATCGGGGCCGAACACATCCAACGGCCTCTTAACCTGAACCGAACTTCGCCGAAACTGAACCTGAGGTCCAGTCCAAGGTTCAATAATTTTGCTGAACCGAACCCGAAGTCCAGTCCGAGGTTCGGGTAAATTGGGTGTTGAACTGGACCGAACTGGACCGCGGCAACACTATCGACAACGAATCGTATTCCTCTGTATGACCTGTTCTACGCAACCTTCACACCACGACTATGCATATATCCCGCTGAATCCGCTGCTACACAATCTTTTTTTTACCCTTGTATGACGGCGAGTCGCTCTACGTCCTAGTTTTTTGCTGCTCAAATGCAGCATGCTTGGGTTTCCCCTCTTTTGTTCTGGTCACTCTAGGGTCTGTATCGTGGCACAGGCGTCGGTCGTGCATGCCGTGTGCATGGCTTTGGTATTAGTGTATAAAAATACTCAATACGCACAGGGGCGTGGGCGAGGCGAGGTGCCATGAAGGTGTGGTCTGGGTCATCATGGGGCTAAGGTTGGCGGCTTCCATTTCCTTCCTTCTTTCCTTCCCCAATCGCATCCGGGATGGCGCATACATCCCTATTTGTGTTAATTGTGTGTCAATTTTCCTCTTCAGAAATTCAATCTGGGGTCGGGATTAATTAATAGAACGGCGTTTACTCCAAGTTTACTCTCAGCCTCGCTCGCTGCTGATGGGATCAATGGGGTATGATGCTTTGCCGAGTAACTGATGTTACTGTCACCCCCGGTAATGTAGTAATCCGAACGAGTGTTCAAGTGACGGGTGACGGGCCCTTCAAAAATGCTGGCCCAAAAGGGCTCAAAAATGCGAAGTTTCTGGTCCGGACTGCCATTTATAGGAATCTTCCCTGGTTGCCGAGAAATGAACATTGAACAGCCGAGAAAATAAACACCTTGGGTGACGGGTGATACGGATTACTACAGTATTCAGGGCCCAGAGGTTTGGGAGGTCTGTGTCGAAAAATTTGATACTGCTCACCTCTTGCCCGCTCGAACGCAGTTGGTTCCTACCGGGAGACAGACGATACTTGATATTTATACAACTCCGTGTTCTCCAATTACTCACTACTCGAGTCTCGCTCATGCCTATCGATCCCCTCAGGCGTCGCAACTTACCTTCCCTGGCGAGTTTCATTCGCGTTCCACACGAGGCCCACGTGCACTGCGGGTGGTTTCGACACAAGGTGCTCAGAGTGTGTGGCGTTTTCGACGCATGTTTCATGAAGTTCTTCAATTTCCGTTTTCACCGGACATGTTGCATCTAACCCCAGAATACACCCACATTTAATTTATATATAACTAGCTGTCCCTTCATTCTTTGCTGAATCAACACTGTCCCCTACCAGTGAAGTGCCTTCCCGCCTCATCTTTCGCCCGTCGTAGCCGTTACACATTTCAAATCCCGCCAACTTCAGCCTCCATCGGAGCAGGCATTTATAGAACCCGCGGCGTGGGACTGTCCCCTGAATCATCGCCGCGCCCGACTCGCTGTTGGGAATACGTTGACTTGCGCCATTGAATAAGTAGTATATTTCAGCAAGTGGCTCGCTTCCTCCCTTCCAATTCTATCTCTGATCCAGTTTCCATTGGCCAGTTCCCTTTCGGATAAACAGCGATTGGACATCCACTGCCAGTGAAGACAGGCCAGAGGATAAGAACATGCCGCTGAGCAAGAAGATGGATGACGTATTACGCAGGCGTCCAATGGAGCCCCACTTCAGAATGCCGCGTCGAAAAGGACTTGTCGGCTGGTTGCAATGGTCTGCCTTCATCCTGATCTGCTGGACCGCATACGGGCATCCGGATATGGAACTCCTCTGGGTAGCTTTCAGGCTCGAAGAAGAAGGCGACGAGAGCGTCTGGACAGAGATGATTCGCATGCTGGTTGCTAGATTGAACAACCTGGTAGTCCTTGTATGTCTGCCCCATCTTGCGTTGCAGATATTGTTGGATTAATTCCCATCGACTGGGAGGGGAGCCTGCTGTTGGCCACTTCGTCTGTCTTCCTCACCGCAGGTCCCCTCGTTTCGGACATCGTCAACCACCAACTTCGTTGGCCCTACATATGTATTCTCAGTGCATTCGGGTTCCTCCTTGGGGGCGTCATCCACGGTGCGGCTGGCTCTGCTGGGGTTGCCCAAGCATGGCCATATTGGACGAAGAAAGTATGTCGCACACCTTACCATCGCTCAGATATTATAGTCCGACTAGTTGCTACCCGTGAATAAATTCACGGCATAAAGGATTTCCCACCTGGTTGTTTCCCTGTCCGTTGTTTCTCAACTGCTTGTTTCCCAGTTATGTTGGGTCTACTCTCAGACCCATCGGATGCTGTTTGATGCAGTGCCGCGTGCCGTATGTCGTGTGCCGTGTTGGCTTACCCGTGAATAAATTCACGGCCCGTTGTTTTTACATTATTTCCCACTTGGTTGTCTCGTATTACCTGTTGGTTGTTCCCAGCTGGTTGTCCTAGCTGGACCCCAATAATGTGCCGCTTCACGTTAGTTTCCTCTTTGTTGTTTCACGTTCCCTTGCCCGTTCTCCCGGCATCAGATGCCGCATGCCGCTGTGCCGTGATGGCCGGCTGGCTCACTTGACGTGTGAAGTTCTATAGCTCTAGTTGCCCGTGAATAAATTCACGGGTGGGTTGTTCCCAGTTCCCGTGCCAGCTGGTGGTCCCAGTACGCGGTCACGTCGTGCTCGTTAGACCGGCTGGTAGTCCCAGTGCAACGCCCCGCCATTTTCCGCACTGACGTCGGCAGCTGTGAGGTCATTGCATGTGATGTTCCATTGGAAGCTTCTTTGTCTCTGGAATTATATTATCTCTTCTCTGAGTCTCTATATAATATAATTCCAGAGTCAAAGAACCTTCCAATGGAACGTCACATGCAATGATCTCACAGCTGCCGAGGGGTGTTGCACTGGGACAACCAGGTGGTCTAACGAGCACGATGTAACTGCGTGTTGGGACCACCAGGCTGGGACGGGAACTGGGAACAACCCACCACCACGAGCCCCGTGAGTTTATTCACGGGTAGCTATAGAACTTTCGAATGGAACATCAACTTCCACACGCACACGGTCAAGTGAACCAGCCGGCCATCACGGCACAGCGGCGTGCGGCATCTGATGCCGGGAGAGCGGGGGAACGTGAAACAACAAACAGGAAACTAACGTGAAGCGGCACATTAATGGGCTCCAGCTAGGACAACCAACTGGGAACAACCAGCTGGGAACCTCCAACAGGGAACAACTAACACAAGACAACCAAGTGGGAAATAATGTAAAACCAACGGGCCGTGAATTTATTCACGGGTAAGCCAACACGGCACACGACATACGGCACGCGGCACTGCATCAAACGACATCCGGTGGGTACGACATGTGGGCAGAGTTGAACGGCATGCAGCTCAAACTACCCAACTTAACTGGGAAACAAGCAGCTGAGAAACAACGGACGGGGGAACAACCAGATGGGAAATCCTTGATGTCCGTGAATTTATTCACGGGTAGCAACTAGTATAGAGAGATTAACAATCAGTTTACAGGTGTGTTATCGCAACCGGGTTTACGTTTACGGCACGACGATGGCGATTGCGGGCCCAACATTCTCTATCGCAACTGCAGCCATTCTCTTGGCATTCGGTACGCACTCTTAACCCAGCATTCCCAATTGCTTCTGACACGTGGGTCATAAGGAATGCTCAATGCGGTATGGTGGGCTGAGGATCGTGCAATGAAGGGTTTAACTGTGGTGCTCCTCTTCGCACCGATCTCCACGCTCCTTTACATGACAGTGGGGTTCATTACGGCCGGTCCTGCTCTTTTGCAACTGCGAAGAGAGGCCCCAGATGGCCCTATTGCCTCGCAGATAACATCAACATCCACAGAACTGCAACTACTGTCTGCCCCACGCGCTTCCCTCACTCCTCCCGCCCTGAGTGACGGCGCTTCTGTTGTTTCAGGTATATAATTGGCCCCATCGAATCATGTTTGCTTGCGCATTTGTATTTCCTCGTTGCCCTGAAAATGATGCCCCATTGTCCGTCGCACGTTCTGTTTCGCGAGAATACGAAGGCCGGATAGGCTGCGCAAATCTGTTCGACGAAGATTTCTTTTCTGTGATTTCGCTCTTGGATCGAGAGCCCCAACCGCGGGAGTGCGTTTGCACGTAATCTTGCCCCGATCGGCCACGACTTTCCATAACGCGCTCCCTTCTCGAGTGTGGCGTTGAATACCATGGGGAAGTAAGGTATACATCCCCTATTCTCCGGTAATTATAAGTAAGTTTACCAAAGCAAAATGTGAATTTCCGTTCTGACAGGGGATCCGTCCGCAATGAGACATCTTTTTCAATATTAACGCCCGCCGTAGAGCCATTTCCTGAGTGACATTCCACTCTAGAGTCGACAATGGGGTTCAATGAAAGTAATGAAAGTTGACAATCTCCAGGATGGTCAGGGTTGCAATTGGTGCGACATGAGATGCAACAAAAAAAAAAAAAATCTTGCCATTCAGTAGCCTCGACTATCCTTAGCGCCTTCCGGTCCCGGGTCTCTTTTAGGGAATTAGTGCGAAGATCATGAATATATGGCCGTGATTCCAGACCGACCATCCTTGAGCATTCATCCACACTATTTGTCCTCGGTGAGAGACTTGAGTGATTGGTTCAGCGCCTCGCGCATAAATATTTCGCTGGCATTCCATTCTGGGTTCACGAAAGCTCAAACTCCACACTGGAAGCTGATGATCTCCCCTACAGAGCCAAGATGCACCGGCAAGAGAAATGCAACAAGGCTGACCAGAACCGATATGAACCGCGGGGCGGAGAAACACGGCGATGCATCTGGAAAACCGTAGCCGAGCCATAGTAGAGCCATAGTGCTATAGCACCCATAGTAACTCATAGTACTAGACAGTACTATGCGGTAGCACACCAAGCACTATGCAGCACTGGGAGTAGCACTATGGCACCCCGTACTGTGCACTACGCATTGCTGGCGAGTTTTTCGGTTATTTACGGTCAGTTCTCTGTTATTCCTGTAGCACGGTGGGCATAAGGAGGACAGGCTAAAATATTGGCTATACAATGTGAAGCGATACAAATGTACAGAGAAATCAATCTTCAAGATCAGAAAGACACTCCGTAACAACTCCGTAACCGCCTACTACTGTAACACAGACGAAGTCAGTTGGAGCTCCAGGGTCTAGGATATTTCTTGGGTATCAATGCAAGTGTTTGGAAGGACTGCTCGAGACTAATGATGAGGTGTTGAGCATGGAAGGCAATTTCAAGAAACGATCGGGATGAGTTGGAATATTGGGTAGTGGACGCGAAGCGCAAGACGGCAAGGCGGATGTGGTTGGGCGGCGAATCCACCTGCCGCGGCTCGGCTGCGTCAGGGAACGAATCAACGTTACGCGTACGTTATCAATCAACACTGACACGTGTGCATGGTTGCTCTTCGCCCTTTGCCTCTGTCTTTCATCCTCTCCCGCTTTCCCCCCTTCCTCTTATCTTGTCGTGTCTGCGGTGTCGATACATTATCCTCTGACTCCCCCTAGGACACCACTGCTGGGTCTTCGGTCCCGTTACGTTGGACAGCGCTGGGTCAGATCGGAGACACCTTGGAGCAACCTATTTCCCTCCAGGCCTCCTTGCGACGAGTTACTCTACTGTAAGCTCGCCCTCGTTCCCAATTGTGTGTTGGCTCACCGCGGATTCTGCTCAGACTTGTGTCTTGGCCGGCACCGGCGGTATGCTGGAATTCGAGTGAAGATGCCGTTCACAGAATAGGTGGAGTGGCAATTAGGATATGCTGATGATATCCAGGCAGTCAGAATGGACAGTGCATGGTCTGACGGTGCCGCCCCATTTCTCACTCCTCCCATTCCTCATTCTGAAGCCACCGTTAGCGCGCAAACTCCCGGCGGACATAGTGCTTTTTTCCCCTTTATACACAGATCCGTTATTGGAGTCTATTATGACAGTGACTCCGTTTACAGATGAGAAGAGGTTCTACGATGAGGTTTAAATGGTGAGGTTTAAACGGTATGTTCCACTCCATGAGTCGTTATCATTGCTAAGTATCTTCTTTCAGTCTAAGACCGGGTTCATTCACCATTGGCTGTACGTCCAGCTCTTCTCATGTATCGTATTTCTGATCCTAAGCCGTAGTCCTCAAAGATTATCTCATGGTATGAGATCACGATGGCAGGAGCGACTCCGAACGAGCTCCGGTGCTTGGGAAAAGCGGAAAAGCTTTGTAAGTCGTTCGGTTCCTCCCGGTAAACACACGATGCTGAACATGCTGAAATAGAACGTCTCGCGGCACATACGACTCGCATACTACTCGCATATACGGCTGGCCTCAGACAACTTTCGTAAGTCGTGATTCTTGGTTGTCGGATCGATTGCTTATATCATAGTACCATAGGTAGTTGCGTACTGGACACGGGCGTCGTGGAATGTTTGCGGTGGGTGACACTGGGTGGTGCCGCGGGACGATGAGATTGATTCTACCGAGTGGCGAGGAGCGAGGGGAAGCCTGTGTTCTTTGTAGTAGACTCATGTGCGAGGTAGTTCAAGATGCTAATATTATTTATTCTTCCTTCTATCGTCATTGGCTGCTGAGCGTGGATTGAGCAAGGTGCAATAATATGGGCAGACTATATGCGGACGGCTCCACTGCATAGTACTCCCAAAGTGCTTCCATAGTGCTCCATAGTGATGGCGCACCCGTTGCATAGTGCTACATAGGGGGGATGTACCTATGGCCACTATGGCACTACACAGCACTGTCAACTACTGTCAAGTATCAGTCTGTTTTCCAGATGTGATCTCCGCCACGGCACGCATTCGAGCCGTCAAACACCGCATATTTTGGCCGTGGTCCGACGATTCAGAATTCGCGGCTGTCTGTCAACGTCTCCCGTCCATGGGCAAGTTGGCAACGCCGCAACGGGCCGTGCCCCCGGGGGGCGGGGCCACAAGCTTGTTGCGGTTGCAGTAAAGGCCTTTATTCCAATTCGACGTGCCTCAGCGCGCTTCATTATTGGGGACATGAATCCTCGAGAATCTATTGTACATCGGTAAAACTACTACTGCCCAGACGGGTCGCAGACGGGCCATCTTCGGTGATCATGAGTTCGCACACGCGTGGGAAGAACGCCGATGCCGATATGCCGAGAGCAACGATGGGCACTGCCTCTCTGCACATCACTGGTCCTCGTCTCCCTCTCTTTGCTCCCACCTCTCTTTCTGCTAGCACTACAGCCTACAGGATGTCGGAGCAGTTTTGGGAAGAGAACAACTCTGCGGTCAAGTACTCCTCAGGCAAATGGGCCCGGTCCTATGGCAGCATCTACCACGGTTCGTCCATTATGAGAACTAGGCAGCTCGGTGACTCTATGTCTGTCAAGTTTCAAGGTCCGTCGTATTCTTAGTTATGCCGCCGTCGAATCAAATACAAGGCTAATTTATCTCCAAAGGTTCGGCAATAGGGTTCATGGGCGCCCAGGGATGGGACCACGGCAGCTTCCTCGTCAATCTCGATGGCGAGGAAACCACTGTCGACGGGTATTGTTGTGGTCCTAACGGAGGAGTGCCTCAGGTCATCCAGTTTGAGGCCACAGGTCTCGACACCTCCGAACATATCCTAAACATCACAAATCTCGCGGCAGGACCCAGTGGGACCGTGCTCGAGGTCGACGCGCTGATGTGAGTCCATGTTTCTCTTGCCATTATTGCCCATAGGCTGATCGGTACTTTTGTTCAAAGTATCACCTCCCATACCTATACTTCCTATCTCCCATTCGCCATGTTCCTCGTCTTCCTCGCGTTCATCGTCGCTTTTGTGCGCCGGCGGCCTGGTCGCCTAGCGAGCTCCATGTACACCCAGATGCTCCCCCTCGCATCAACGGCGCAGTCCCTTCCCGAGCATATACCCACCGCTCCTGTTCAAGGGCCTGGCCCACTAAACAGCGCCCGCCGCGACAAGGGCGCGTATTCTCAAGAGCTGTATTCCACAGCCGGGGCGTCTGGCAGCGGTACCGGCCAAAATTTGCCGCCTTACTACGCGCCCGCGGACGGAGCTGCACCGCACGTCGACGATGAACTCGTCGACCGCATCGCGCAGCGTCTCGCGAGACTCGTCCACAACGATCCTCCCCCGACATATGAGACGACGACAGCCTCATAGCTCACAATTTCGGTCTAGTTTACTTTACACGTGTACACATACCCTCCTTTGAAATTCGAATTGCTGCTGATTGCCCAGGAATGAGATCTTGCAAAAATGATAAATTCGTGCAATGAGAACCGTGCAATGCGATCTTTCAACGTTCCATTCATATTCTCCAAATACCCAGAAGGTAAACAAATAAGTAAAGAAATCCTCAGCAGCCTGCAGGGACGGCCGTTCCGTCGACATGGTTGGCTGCATTCGTGCCCAACCCGCGGCTCGCGAATGCCCTCCACAGAGTACACACGTTCGCACCGGCAAACCGGTTGGTGTCCGCCTGGATCCACGCAGTGCGAGCGGTGAGGACTGTTAGTCGCATCAATCCCCACCCATAAACGGCGAGCATGATGAGAGGGACTCACAAGTGGGATTGCACGGCTGCAGGGCCAGCGCGTCGATGAAGAGGTGCAAGAAGACGATGTTGCCCTCCGTGCCCGCGGGGTTCGTCCGCGCGGTGGTGGAGAAGCCGTGCGCAGTGACGAGCGCGGCATAGACGTTGTGCAGGATGTTCGCCCAAACCTCGCCGATGTCTTTTTAGCAGCGCGTTAAATGGGTAGATGCCGCGCTGGAGGAGAGGGACCTACCGTGCACCTCCGTGAGCGTCTGCAAGCTGGAATACCGGAGGGGGTTGACGGTTCTGGTGCCAGCGTGAGCCGTTTGATATGTATATAAACTGGGCCAGAAGCCACACTCACGCGGAGGTCGAGTACGGGTGCGAGCGGATGCCGGCGGCGTCGTTGATCACGTATTGGCCGAGCACGTAGTCAGGAACGGCAGAAGTGGTCTTCTCATTCCAGCTTCGCAAAAAGAATAAAATAAGTCTCCATAACGGATCAGACAGGAGAAAAATTCGTACTCAGCCATGGCGTCAGACCAACCTAGACAAAGATGGACTCGGTAAACCATTCATCAAGGAGCAAGCTCAAACAAACCTTCGCCCATACCACCGGCCTCTGTGGTCTGTAGACATCTGCGAACTTTCTGAGAGGAAAATTGGGGACAGGGGAAGGTACAAACCTTCCAGTTCCACCCCCCGTCCTGCAGGGGTTGGGTTTAGGGGTTCAAGGTTGGGGTAGATGGAAAGAGCAATACGCACATGCGGTTAGTAATGCCGTGAGTGTTCTAAGGGCCAGTAAGGCGACGTCTGTTAGTGGGCATCGAAATAATCCTACCTCGTGGGTAACAATGTCGTTCTCGAGTGCACCGTCACGCTCGGGCTTTGGAAACCGTAGTCAGACAGAGGAAGGAACGAAGAAAGGGATAAGTTACGTTGGTGATATCCCACAGGAACATGCCTGAGAAACATCAGCATATGCCTAAAGCCGTAGTAAGATCACCGTACGCATCGCTCCGGATTGCCCACTGGTAGCAAAGATCTAGGATCAATACGGAAGGGAGAGTGAAACCCACGCACTCGGGAGGAGTCGAGAAGTCGGCATTGTCGATGCCTGGAAGCAAGTAAAGGAAAAACATCAGACAAGAGCCAGATGACGATAACGATGTGCACGAACCAGCCGAGTTTTGAACAGAGATGGTAACACGGTCATTGCCAGCGCCGCCCTTGCCAAAGTTGTTATTCTGGAAGTTGAATGCAGCCTGGTGTGCAAGAATTAGAAAGTGATGCTTCAGAAGTCGAATCGGAATGCGCACCTCGGTGAAGCCATACCGGTACGAGAGGTCGTGGATCGTGTTCACGATGTAGAACGCATTGACGCGGGCGGCGTTGACGTTAGCGGTTGTTGTCGGCGCGGTAGTGGCGCTCTGCGGGTAGTTGAAGACGAGGCCCGCTGCAGACTGGGCCGTCGTGGCGGTTTGCGCACCCTTGAAGGAGACGGCGTTGTTGCCGCTGTTCGGGCCTCAGCATGCTAATGGGAAATGAGGTGAATGAACGTACGCGGTGGTCCTGGGTGTGCGGTTAGCAATGGAATGGGAATTATTTTGGAGGGTTGGAGCTTACGTCGTTGTGGTGGTGCCGTCGGAGTGCCAGCCGTCGGGGCTGATATGCATTAAATCAGAATCTCAGGCAGGTTCTTTCGCCCAACGTACCTAGCTGGGGATTCATGGGCTGTATTAACATATACATTCCTGAGAGCCGTAGACGCAACTCACCAAGCACATCCTGCGGGTCGGTAAGTGTTTGGAATCCCTGAGTCAAGATCTCCTTCTGGATGGGAAGAACCAGATACTATACAGGCGATAAGATGAGTCCCATATCAACCAAAATAGCGTGATACGTACCGAAGCCTTGGTGACGAAGTCTGTCACGGATAGGACCTCCCCGGTCTGTGCATCCACAAACGCCTCGAACCACGCGTTGGTCTCAGCATTTTGGATTTGCATGACGTGCGTCAGACGGAGGGAGCCGTCCTCGAGCGCGAGGAACTCGAGTGTGGGCGGGTGCTCGTTGAAGGTGCCGTCGAGAGCGTCCTCTGCAGCTGCAATTGCATCTTCGAGGGAAACAGTTGGAACGGAGGGGGAGACGGGAACGTTTGCTAAGGAACTATGAGCAAAAACTGAGGAGGTGGTAGGTGCAGTAGGCGTACTTGTAGGCACAAAAGAGGAGCCAAAAGCAACGACCTGAAGGTATAATGAGCATGCGGTTGGTTTGGGATGTATCAAACTGTACCTTGTCGTCTTTGTTGAATGCGACATTTGCGACGGCGTTGGCAACGGGGATTCCATCCTGTTCATACAAGTCATTGGAGAGTTCCAGATAGCCAGCGGATGAATGAAGGACTTACAATAGCTTGACGCACAAACGCATGATCGGACACCTCGCCAGCGAATCCACTCTTGAAGGTGACGGCCTCTGCAGAAACGCTGAGGTGGGATTGGATGAACGCGAGCGTACGGTCCTCGAGGTTGACATCTCCACGTTTCCGTAGCGGGTGGTCAATACCCTCTCCGAACGTCTTACCAAGTGGATCTCAGTATACAGATCAAGGACACTGCACAAACGAGCTCACCTCGAACGTAGACGCGGGGTGGAAGGTGTTAAGCTTCAGACCACGAGCGACGGTCCTGACGCGGTGGGTCGCGTGCTTCGACGAGGCGGGCCATGGGACGGCGAGCCCGGACGAAGCATATACAATCGCAAGGAACACCGAGGCGAAGAACTTGTTGAAAGCCACCATTTCCGTACCACAAGAGGGATGCGTAGCGTCCTGAGGATGGTGTGTGGCTTTTATGGTGAATCCTACGCGTACACCGCATGGCCTGCACGATAAGATAGAAGGCCCTATGCCATTTGTGAGAGACGGTGCTCGGTAACCCAACAGTGCACCCCAGCTGACATCTGCAAACTAATTGTCGCACACCAGCGTGACATGAAGATGATAGGACAGCCAAGCCCGAGTGGGGAGAAGACGCGCCATGTGAAGTAACTCAGTGAGATCAACAGGCGCTAAAAGGCGAGACAAAAATTGTTTGATTTGTGGTGCAGAACCTTCGGCAGCGAAAGGATCGCGCCGCATTACTTTTCCCGATTCACAATTGGGTCTGTTTATGAGATGGGGGCAAGGCGTAGTAGACTTGGAGAAGTTGCACCCATCTCCAGTTATTTCCCACTATTTCCTTGTCCACTCCAAGGTGGGGGGATTCCGGCGGGGAAATGACAAAGAACTTTGAAAGAAGATGCCAAGAGCACGGAAGTGTCGGCAGAGATTGTGTGAGAACTGCGCCCTAAACTGCCATATGGATGGCGTCAAAAACACCACGAGAAGCCAGCACTGGAAGAAAATGGTGTATCCTTATCCGACACGAGACCCAGTGTCCGGAATTTGCCTTCCAACCTATGAAATATCCACTGGGAGTCGATTTTTGAGCAAGCGGCCCCAGACGTGGTCCAGAAGACGAATAGGTGCGAATAAAGCATATATTTAGCGAGGAAAGTCGTCGTATTGGGCATCCAGCTGCCGGGCGAAAACCATGGTCGAGGTTGGAGCGAAGAGGGAAACGGTGGCGGTGTTGTCACGTGGTCGCCGTGCCACTCTGTCGACGAAACGTTAAGTAATTAAGCTTACGGTGAGCTCTCCTTGTCACAACCGCATCGCTGTAACTTTCGGCAGGCTCTTCCACACGCTTGGATTGAACTGGATTCCGAGTCGTCCTGAGTCGTCAGTCACAGTCAATGGTCACAGTGCCCCGCCTTTCAAATTGTGCTGTCCCTTGCTATCTCTGCGACTTTCTCAGATCCGACCCGGGAACAGAGCAGCTTCAATTTAATGGCATCCTCAGCCTGGGAACTTCGGCTCATCAGTCCCTTGGCAGACGGATGCAGATGGAGCCCCGCGTGCTCCCACGTCTTCACTACATTTTGATGGCGCCTCGGCCAACTTGGTCCGAGGTCGGCTGAGGTTGCCGAGGTTGGCCGAGGGGCTCAACCGGTTGGTCGAACCCTCGGCCAACCTCGGCCAACCTCGACCAACCCGGTTGAGCCCCTCGGCCAACCTCGGCCAACCTCAGCCGACCTCGGACCAAGTTGGCCGAGGCGCCATCAAAATGTAGTGCTTGGCTGTCAAATATTTGACACGAGCACACTCAGTCGAATAGAACGATTAAATATTAGGGGTGGAGCCTGGAGGTCAGTCTTCAAGACCCAGCTAAATCAACCGTCTTGGGCCTCGAATTTTCTGCTATTGTAACTTGTAAAAGGGACCGACTTGGTGCGCGTTAGGAACCGCAAACTTCAAGAACCGGTAATGTTCCAATCATGAAGGGTGAGGCCTTGACAAAATCGCGCACAGTTGAAACGATTTCTGCGGTAATTACCCAACACAATTTCACTCTGGTCGAAAACAAAGTGGATTCACCTGCAGTTTTGGGCGGTCAGGGCCGTGAGGCAGAATTTTTCCGCCACAGGCCGAAACTCGGGCTGACCGAAAGCTGAACAAGTTTTGTTTATGAACACATGAATCTACATTTTGACTATCCCAGATCTATCTATCACGGTAACTGCGATATCCCTGAGCCCACCGAACCACCGCACTCTGTCGGCGGTAAAGGCTCGGTCGTCCAACATAATCGCGACCTTGCTGAGCCGGCCCGCTGCGGCAGCCCTGGCGGTCGTACGACTCTCTAGCATCGCCAGCAAGAAGTTAGTGTCAAACGTGTACGCTCCAGCCACGCGGAGATGCGTCAACCAGGGAATGACGTCGGTGAGGAGGGCATTTCCAATGATGAGCGCATCGAAAAAGTGGTTGTCGAGAACGTCGGGATCACCGGAGTGGATTTCCAATGCGCGCAAGTTGGGAGTATGACAGAGGATGTTTAGCAGTTCGTCGCCAGATATGAGGGGCCTTTCGAGGACGAATTTTGCGAGCGCGCACTCAGAATCGCGGAATAGCTGGATCACCGCCTCAACGGGCTTCAGGCGACGTATGCGTAGAGTGCGAAGCGCCGGAGTTCGGACTCGAGCAAAGAAATTGACACTACTCTCGGTGGAGTCTGCTAAATCGGGGAAATCGCTGCGTCAGGTTGTCAACTGCTGTAACGGCCTCGGGGTCATCAGGAGGTGAATCGGAGCGGATTGTTCCGTCTGAATGTTGACCAGAGAAGCGAGATATGGAGGCGCCGCGAGGTGGTAGCCGCTGGTGGACGTGGAAAAGCGGAGCGAGCGGATCTGTGGAAAGGGCAATAGGCCTTTCAGATCCAACAGGTCTATGCTGCGGCCTAGTTCGAGGGTATGGAGACAGGGCGCATGCACGAATGCATCGACGAATCCCCGTCACACGCGGGAGAACCCGAGAACCTCGAATCGCGGGACACGGTCACGGAAGGGATTCAACGCTGGGAAGTCCTGCCAGTGACTGGGGAAGCCTTCGGGGACGCGAAAATACAAGTTGGCGATATGCCTCGCATGATTGGCGCCACACGCGGGAGAACCCGAGAACCTCGAGTCGCGGGACACGGTCACGGAAGGGATTCAACGCTGGAAAGTCCTGCCAGTGACTGGGAAGCCTTCGGGGACGCAAAAATCCAAGTTGACGATATGCTCCACATGATTGGCAAGGGTCGCAATTTTTCGGGGCACACTTAGCCCCCTGTCTGCGCTATCGGATGCATCCACGATGACTGTGGGAGGTGCAGTCCCGCAGCGATCGAGGGTAAGCCGGAGCAGATCCACAGTGCTGTCGTGTCCAAAGAGGGGAAGCGAGAAGGACGACCAGAGAATGGGGATACGCGCACACTACTTTCCTCCAGCGAGCACAGACCTTCGTCACCAGGAATCCAATTCCAGTCCCGACGGGCTCCAGCTCATGAAACTTCGCGGAAACGAATATTTCCGTCAGAATATCGTCGGGGATGTGGCGAGTCGGGGAGGAATGGAGCGCCTCGGCTGTGATTATATAGGCGCAATTAGTGCGCTCCATTTCGAGTGCAGCCTGGCGGGCATCTAATTCCGGCAGCGTGCGAGTAATCACTGTGCCATTCTTGTCATCGGATGCTCGCTTGAAAAGGTCGATGTTATCCCGAATTTTCGGAGCTTGCTTTCCAGCGCGGCCCCCAGTCCAGCAATCACCGCATTTGGGTCCGCGTTGAAGGTGGTACGTTTGGCATCGATACTGTTCAAAACCAAATAAATCTCTGCAGTGCGGATCTCCATCTTCGCATGATGCTTTAGAAATAGGTCAGCATCACTGGTCCTAACAAGCGCGTACTAAGAGCTTGTACTGCCAGTCGTTAGGTAGAAATAGACACACCACTTGGGCGGTTTCGTAGTGGACGTGTCACAATCAAGGAGGGTTTCCCTGAGATTGTGGTGTGAATAGTCGAAAACTGAGTCTAGACAGTCAAGCCCAGCGATGTACTTCTGGTAGTCTTCGAGGGTGACCTTGTCACAAGCCTTGTCAGCTATTGGGGTAGCAATGAGAATCAGGCGGATGGTCGCGATCAGGGGACGCGAATCCGGACAAGAAGTGCTAGGGGTGAAATCCTCGACTCGACTGTGAGACTGGGAGCTTGGCCGAGGATATTCATGGTGGCGCGGCTTGAAAGTAACCAGGTCACACCATTGTCACATCATTGATGAGTGCGCCTGCCATCAGTGGCGGGTGCGGCCAATTATTTTCGCCCCACATCGAATACACAATGGTCAACCCGTTGAATCATACCCACTGTTAACCCAGAGGAACCTCGATCTCTTCGGCCATCCTCTCCACTTCCAATTGCTTTCACTTTTTCTTTTTCTTTTCGCGCATCCTTAGGCTTCAATAGTCTGAAGAGGAGATGAATGAATTATGCTGGCACGCCCACAATTAGAAAGAAGAACACATAGTGCAATACACTGGGCTAGAATCCTCGACTAAGCGCCCCTAAATATGCAACATGTTTTAACTTTTGATGGCACCTTTGTTTTTCAACGTCTCAAAATCCAACCCTGAAAGTTAGCCCAACTCTTGTGGCTGTATTGAAGGCGCAGGATAGTTGTCGGTGTTGCAGCGCTCCTGGACACAGGGAGTGGGTCGCTGGTTTGAGCCGATCCGCAATACTGCGAGTCCATCTACATATCCCAAACAATTCGACCGAAAATAGGGCCAGGAACATGAACATTTGTGTCTTTGGACGGTAAATATTGGACGACAGATATTCCAATGGATACGCTTTGCGCATAAATAATGAAGTCGTACATTACATGTGTACTCTTCTCCTGCGCCACCCGCCGGAGTGCTCCCGCACCCAAGTCTTGAGATAAGTGAAATGAAAACAATGCGGATTACCCCGCGCGGCTGCCCGGTAAAATTGACACATTCACGGATGGACCGGACGTGTTCGGGGCATGTCCAACAATGAGTCTTGTCCGAAAGGGCCACACGTTGAGAAGCACAATCCCAGTCATCTACACGAGATACCGACCACGGCATGACACGTAATACGGCGTATCGGATCCAAGCGCCTCACAGCGTAGTTAATTAGAGGGCTGTCGGAGTTTCCAACTGGGGACTAATTTAGCTCTCCCCTGTCACATTTCTTGGTGTGCCGCGCTGGTTCTTCGGCACACAGCTCCTTGACCATTGCGAATGGTGCTAAAATCAAATGTGCGATTTCATCGGGTTTCGGGTGTCCTTCCTTTGAACTAGGTTCGTCTACATATCCTGTGATCGCTCACCTTCATGTTTACATATGAGAGGAGATCATCCAGTGTCCTGACAGTTCATTATTCCGATTCTGTCCTTTGGGCGTGAAGACGAACGCTGATAGTCAAGATAAACTGATTTAAATCAGATAGTATAATACAGCCGCGACCTCAGATGCGCCAAGATATGCCGTTCAAGGCCAACAGAAGTGGAAGTCCATGCGAACTTTGGAACTGCGCACACATTGAAGTTCGGAACTGTTCGGAAATTGGCGCGCGGTATACGGATCATCTACAGCCGCCGTTAATTTTCTTTAATTTTCCAGATACGGAAAATGCCGCGCGACATGATTTTCATCACCACAGTCAGCCACGACTCCGTAGATGGATCGGTTATCACAGCTGCGTCGTATCCAAGAGAAATTGGAGAGATGAAACGTAATATGCGAGGATTGTGGCTGACAGCCACAAGCCCTTGCATTCAGAGGCAGACTCGGGGCAGTGTTTCGTTGATTGTGATGGTGAGGGTGCCTCGAATTCTTATCTACTAGGCTTGAACCGTAAATCGTGACTTCACAGTGAGTTTTATATTTGGATTTCTTCTGCGCATAGTACGTTCGGCCACCGGGAAATGGACGTCAAACAGATCGATTGCGAATAAACATCCGGCCAGACGTGATAATCTTCATCTCTTGAATCTGTCAAAAAATGACATTGGCGAGCAGTCGGCATCTCATCGCTAATGGATGCCACCATCGCTGAGCGAGATGCGTGTGCCCGGCGATTTAAAGGCGTAGTCATGAAGTACTCGGTGTCAATGCCGACGATCCCTATATTAATTGAATGTGATAGTCAAGTATTACAGCATCAGTTGCCAGCGAACATGGTGTAAATGATCGTCGTCCGTAATTGTCCTGGAATCATCCAAGCATCTCTCGTCGGTAAGGCCGATTCTGAAACCCCAATGGAATCGGCAATAATGTCATTCAGCCATCTGCGGGGACGCCTTGGATGTGGGGATATTAATCTCTGCCTGAGGAGACTTGAATAGCATCTGGTGTGCATCTGTTGTTCCTGCATGAAGTGTGGCGGATCCGCCCCCGCGAATTATACTGCGGTTCTGCTGGCACGGGATATTGATCTCTAATCTGATGCAGAGAGCATTGCGCTGACGGGTCGAGAAGGACACCGACATAAATACGCGCGTCTGATGTGGCAATTATCTAGAACTAGTCTGATGCAATTAGTGCTTTCCTGGCGTCATCGTCCATTTTCAATAAATTTGGAACATACGGTTTTTCGCGAGGCCCTAGGAGCTTGAAAGTCTCTATTTACACTTGGTGTCCATCTGGTCATAGTTGTCTCTAGTCGACGACGCTGACTTGACTTGGAGTTGACTTGGAGACCGTGTCGCGCGCGTCGCGGCTGGCAGGACTCGTCGTATGATTGTTTACAGTGATAGAGAGAAAACCGCGTAAAGTTGGATGAAGCCACTGAGGGTCTTGATTAAAGTTCTCGGCATTGCTTTTTGTCGCTCACCGCTGTGACAATGTTTCGGCATTCAGCGCGTGACAGGTCGTTACTGCGTTACATTCCTGCTTTCTCCGTCCATCTTTAGGGAATCCCGGTGGAAACAGTATCCTTCTTTGAGCGAAAACGTCACCGACCCGTATCTGAAAGCTGTATCTCTGTGTCTACGCGGTCAGCGGACTGGCGCCACAGTCATCTAATGCACACCTCGCCATGCTGCTCTGCTCTTTAATCGCACAAACTACGCTCGTTTGGCACCCGTGCCACCGTGGTGCACGCAACCTTCGTCGACATCGGGAGGACTTCCCGCAGGCGTTCCTTCTGCAGGTTAGATTGGGCTTTCATTTGTCCGTACTCTGGCCTGTCGTTTCCGAGGTAGTGGCCTCGAGTCGGATGCTGTGTCTGCCAGCCTTACGGCTGAGGTTGGATCGCCGGGACCTCCGTTCCACCCGCGCGCGGGCGCCAGGTCGGAGGGCCGCTCTGTCTGCGCTTTCGAATTCATTTGGGCGAGCCCAGGAATTCGGTGGTTGATGCTGTGCTGTCCCCAGCATTTTCCAAGTCACCGATACCCGACTGGCAACAATCTGGGCCTGTTCCTTGCGATTTTTTCGCCCTCCCGGTGCCGCGGTGTCAATGCAGTGTTTCCATAAATATCCGGCTGCGGCGTGGAAAATGAGATGTCTGCGGTAATTAGACTGCAGTGCCACTGAAAGGTTCCATCAAAGACCATTTTCTGCGCCACCGGGCGCGTAACTTTTATTTATTTCCGTCTTCATTCCGTTATTTATCTCCCAAGGCTAGAATCCTAAAGAGAGTATGGTGGCGTCGGAGGCGGTAGCAAAATTGCTTGGTCGTCGTCAATCTGCATATGAGGCCTCCGTGAAACCTTGTATGGTCGTTATCCTGGCATCGGTTTCAAATGGAAACTGATGCCAGCTACTTTATTTGTCCCTTGTAAACTTCAGCGGCATCTCAACGACGTGATCGAGGTTGCTCAGGAACAATCGTTTAGGATGAATTCATCACCCCAACATCCCGCCTACTGATCAACCTCGGCATCCTCCCGGCCGCTCCTCCGCCATCTATCTCCTCTGGCCTAAGGCGCTGTAGGAAGGTGGGTTCTTCGAAGTCTCGAGGATGACCTGAAGTACGTCTCTTTTTGTCTCTTTCCCAAAGGTTGGCGGCTTGCACGTGTTTCCCTACTGGCTGGCGTTTCACAGATCTATGCCACTAAAATTCGAAATTCGGCCTGGCGGGAGGATGCCGCTGGATGCGCCCAGGCGCATGTCTGTCTGCATCATGCCCATCAATGACCAGACTGGATATATTGCACTAAAAGCCCCGAGATCAGCTTAACTGACAGCGGAAACATCAAATCAGATCCAAGGAACGGCGGTCGGGTACCGTCGCTTGAAATAAGAGTGGTCTTATCGGTGGCGGCGCCACCAGACGATCGCCCGCCCACCTCCTTCGTATTCTGCCTGCACCTACCACAGCAGGTCATGCCGGCGTCGTCAGTCTTTTAAACACGAAGACGCTACACTCGCAACGAACGGCATCCGATGCCCGGCCCTGCCCTCCGCTATGGTCCAGACCATTATACCGAGGAGGACGCTCTCCAGTATGCTTCTCTGACCATCATTAGCAACTATGTACTCTGTCCGCCCATTTCCTCCTTGATAAATGCCTCTCCAGGTCCTGACGATGCCCAGATGCGACCGCCTGCCTGCTTGTGTACGAGCTTTTCACCTCGCTCGACGACGAGGTCGCCCGAGTGTGGCCCCTGAAATGGAGGGCCCCCAAGGTGCTCTTCATGCTCAACCGCTACATCATCCGCGCGATGCTGGTGTACGTGCCCGTGCCCATCGCTGCATGCCAAAGCTCACCGGATTGCCCGGCAGATGCCTCTGGATCCTTGCGGACTATCCGGGGACATCAGCCGAGGTACGTCAATACCCCGCTCCTCTCGCGAAGGCCCTGCTGACGCCGCCTCGCAGTTTTGCCGCATCTACTCCTACTGGCAAATGATCCCCCTGCGCCTCGCAATCCTCGCCGCGCAGGCGTTGGTGGTAATACGAGTATGGGCGATCTGTGTGTGACCCCGCATCCCTGCTGCTTCCAAGCTAAACCTCCGTAGATAACAACTCGCGGCGGATGTTCGTGATCCTTGCGACCCTCTTTACCGGTGCGGTGCCTGTTCCTGTGTTTGGTCGTTCTAACTCCGTTCGGGAATAGTGGAGGTCGTGGCCGTTACGGTGTCTGTGGTGGTAGCTACGATTGATACCCAAGGTGCGTCTGTTCTTCCCTGTACCATATTTATATCAACTCACACAATGCGCAGGGGTCGCACAGCCAACCCCGCTCAGCTGCGCTCTCGTTTCACGCTCTGGTTATTTGTTAAAACGTTATGCAAGTGCGACGTGGTGCGTCTTCTTTCGTCGACGCGTCCTTCCCAACTTACTTACACCATCCTCAACCAGGATCGCTCCCGTTTGCTTCGAATGTACGTCCTTTGGAGTTTGATTGTCTGGCCTGTGGACCTGACTGCTTTGCAAACGCAGTCGTCATGGTCGTCATAACGTTGGCCAAACTCATTCCGCGGTGGTTGTGGCGCGGGAAGGCTGGCTTGTTGGGTTCCGGTGGAAACCCTACGTGCGTCGCGGCTTATATTCCATTCGCTTCTCTGAAAACTCATCCATACTGTTCAGCCTTCACATCCTCGCACGCGACTCTCTCGTTTATTTCGCTTTTATCTTCACTTTCAGCCTGGCAAACGCAATCATCTATGAGCTCAGCTTTTCCGCTCATTATCGCTCCATTCTCCTTGGGTGGGCCAATCTTTCCCGTCGTGCCGTGTATCAAACTAAATTTAATCCTAGTCCCACGTCTGCAATCTCGTGCATCGCCGTGAGTTCCCCGTCCCCGCTATTTCCGCTCCTCGCTGACGCCAATATATTTCTACTCAGGTCTCCCGCATGATGATCAACATCCGCTCCGTCCCTACTTCGCACCTCGAACAGCCGTCGACACTGGACAGTGCATACGCGCGTGCAGACCTCACCTTCGCGGAATTCTCGTCGGAGGCCTACGGCGGGGGCGGGATCCCCGATACTGCACACACGGCGTACTTCGACCCAGGGCAGATCGTGCACGTGCGCGACGCGGACGGGTACTTTGGGCTTCCGCCGGGCGGGTACGCGATTGCGGACGGCGCGTACGCATCTATGCGGCGGCCTGGGACTGGGAGTGCGCGCACGAGCGGGGACGCGACGCGCGTGGGGAGGTGTCGAGCGACTCGGGGAGCTTTATTGAGATGGGGCTCCGGAAGATGCATTGAGAGGTGTATTTGCAACCAAGTGTATTTGTATACCTAGAGCAGAGCAGGAGCGGGTGGCTACAATACCCCGAGACTACACTAATTTTTGGAAGGTGGCGGTAGACATAACTGGAGGTGTGCTACATATTCTTATTATCTTATGCCTTCGTGTAAATGTACAATATAAATCGACTGCAACCTACACTTCCCATTTGATTTTTTAGCACTTGAATTTCTGAAAGCTTTACCAGGAACAAACAACGGCATTCAACCCTTCCCCACTCCAGCGCCTATCTGCCATTTTTCAAGGTTCTTTGATTTCAGCGGGAGGTTATCTCGTTCCAAATGGGCTTCTAAGATGCCCGCATTCAAGTTGGCGGCCATCTGCCATGATTCGCTATCTTTAGAAGTTCTCCGATTATTTTACCATTACAAGGAAGACGTCCCCACTAGGAGACTGGCTGGCGTGATACCCATTGAGTCGACGTCGAAAATGTATATACCTCCAATCCACGCCCGCTCCAGGACTGGTCTGACGCGCTCGTCTACGATAAAGGTATGCCAATTATCGCCCACCGAGTGATATTCATCGGCACCACAACGTAGCAACGGAGAATGGCGTCGCGTAAATGACATGACTGTTGCGCAACGTCAACGATTGGAAAAAATCGTAGCTATTGAGATTGTGGCTCAGCTGGGCAGTGGAACTTGACAGATTCAATACAGAATCCGGTTATCATCGGGACTTTGAGGGCGGAGCCTGCCTAGTGGGGATTTCATTATGTAGACGGGATGCTGAGGCTGAGGCTCGCTAAGGTTTCTAATTGACTATATTTTACTCACGCTGAATAAGGGGTCTTAAATTTAGCGGCGTCAAGAGCTGAACATTGCAATGAGGAACGGACGCAAGAAATATCGATTGGGATATTTTACTATGGATTCTGCTAGAACTACTGGTGATATTCAGACAATGGTGGCCCACACCGTTTTTGTACATGTGTTGTTTATCAGTATGAGGCTTGCACCGTCGTGGCGTTCGCAGTCCCGGCATACGGCCACGCGCAGGCCAGCAAAGAAGGGCAGCAATCAAAATTAAATGCTTCCGGGGCCGCCTGTCAGAGACTACAGTTCCGCGAGGTTGAGTAATTCGTGGGTCCACCATCCAAAGCATTCATTCAAGTCTGATTAATGCGGGGAATACTCGCCATGTTTGAATGCATGTCAGCGGACAGTTGGAAGGACAACCATGATTTTTCTTTCGCTTTGTATTATACAGTACTCTGAATTGTTTCTCAGATCACCGCGGTTAATGATTCCAGGCCCTGGCCTACCCAGGAACAAACTTGTCACATACAAACCAGTGGGCGTATTGTGTGCGTAGCCGTTGATACAATTCAATCAGTAGTCAACACAACGTAATTTGTCTAGCTGCGCAGAAGCCATTAGAGTTGCCTTCAAACCGTGCGCAGTAAACGACAGGCGATGAATGAACTTCAATGAACCATCACGTCATATTCCTTGGGTATGCAGCCATCCAGCTGTGCACAGCCAAATTAAATTGAATGGCTCTCCACCAACTCGATTCGTGAAACCGCTGCAATTAGGCGGTGACTCGTGTCTCTTACTCAATGGCGGGTCCAAAAAAAAAAAAACCTCCACCTCGAGACGACGCGTCATTGTTTGTTGTTGTGTCCTTGATGCGATGACGCGTCGACAGCACGTGAGTCGCTTCTTCCCTTCTCGTTTTTCGTCTCTGACTCATTTGCGTTTTCGTGTTGCGACAGAACGCTCGGTCTCTTGATTATGTGCAGTGATATGGAATTCGACCCATGCTTTCTTGCCTGGAAGAGTAAGGCCGAGTTCGAACTCGCAGGTAGCGGCGTACTCTTGGGCGTACTAGTAGCGGCTACGCTGTCATGCTGGCCGGCCTCTGGATCGTCTGGGCTTGAGTCTTTAGTACGTTAAATGGAATCGACCCATGCTTTCTTGCCTGGAAGACTAAGGC
Source organism: Mycena leptocephala (assembly GCA_029378395.1). Lineage (NCBI taxonomy): Eukaryota > Fungi > Basidiomycota > Agaricomycetes > Agaricales > Mycenaceae > Mycena > Mycena leptocephala. Next base: position 28,569 of record JARJLF010002347.1, read on the forward strand.
GGAGCTCGAATTCGCAGGTAGCGGCGTACTCTTGGGCGTACTACAGTAAGTAGTAGCGGCTGCGCTGGCCAGCTTCTGGATCATCTGGGCTTGAGTCTTTGGTATACGCCGTCAAATATTCCTGCAACAGGCTATGGGCGCTTCTCGGCGGTCCTCCAACGTCTGACTTCAAGGCATGAGTTCCCGGGTCAGTTTGAAACCGGCGAAGCCGCAGATCGGTCTACCTACTACGTAGTAGGCACCACTAGCTAGTATTTCCGCCGGTACGTGGAGCTGTGCATTTATGACTTTGCAGATTCAATTTCTGGAAATTGTCTTCATTCTCGGGCTCGCAGAGGTCACCTCCCAGCACCATGACACCCAATTTCTTATCAATGTATTCTAGATCACCATCAACATCGCGCAATTGCACTTGTCATACATACGCAGCTGAGTTTCGTTGACCTGCGACTTTTTTATTCGCCGTGACCTCGACCCCCCGCTTTTGTACCAGGACTCACGAGTTGGCAGCGCATCTCAATCCCAGAAGTACATACAGAGCCCTATTAAATGAATCCTTCGAACTACCAGTGTTTCCTACTCTCTGGGACCAAATCAGCGTATCCCGCCGCATGTGCACCCGTATTTATCCGGCGGTGGGGCGTTGACAGGGCTACTACCGTCTTCGGTTAAATACCCGCTATTTCTGAGGTTCCACAGGTCACAGTTATTCTGGGACAATGAAAAGCGAAGAACCAACACGCTGTCATGGCAGCTTCTGCTGCTGTACTCTGCACAACGAGAACGCAGCCGTTCCCTTAATGAAGATCCTGGACCCACGACGGACATTCTGGTTGCTGCGCCCACGAAACAAGGCAATCAATCTGCTTTGTCTACAGACAAAGTACATCTTGTTCTTGTAGCCCGCACGGGAGTCCCTTTCTGACGTGCCTCCGCCTCTTCATCCCAATTCGGAAATCTCGTCCCAAATAGGAAGGCGTCGTTTTGATCGCCAGGCCATCAGAGCGCGGTTGTTGCGCAAAGTACAAACATCCGTCCAAAAAGGGAACTTTCCTTGTTGTAAGCTATTCGTGGACGACGATGGGTTTATTAGGACGCGAAATCTGCGTCTGCTCTCCATTGTTCGCCCTAAACAGTCGTTTTCCACTCCAGAGATTTTTCGCTTCGTTTCTCTTATATATCAACATGCAGTGCAAAATCGTCCTCGCCCTCATCGTATCCTTCTGTATGTTCTCTGCCTTAAATCAGTGTACCGTAGCTGACAATCATTCTCGCTAGTGACCTTCGCCGTCTCGGCTGCACCCGTCCCCGATTCGAGCAAGGGCCTACACATCCTTGACCGTGAAATTGTACGCATTTGTTTTCTCGTCCTGTGACCCTATCCTAATCATGCATTGCTAATTCTTAGGAGCACGCGCCATTCGTCGGTATGACGGAGGTCGCTCGCGAACCCGAACCTGAGCCAGAGAACGAGACCGAAGAGGCTCGCGCGTGCAGAATGTACGCGTGTATTTGGTGTGTCCACTCACTCTCCTAATCTTTGGTCTTGCTTATGCATCCCACAGAGCACCCGCCCGTACCCATAGACCCATCCTACTCTCCAGACTCCATCGCCCCGCGATGCCACGCTCGTTTTTAATTCCCGGATTCACCCAACCTCATACTGGAGCCCCGCTCGTGTCTGTATCGATAGTTCGTTTACCCTTCCCTGATGATACCCGCCTCTGCCGTGCAATGCGCGGTCCCGCGTCCTGAACTCTTGCCTGTATCCTTATCTCACCCATCTCTTCCTACGTCTACGTTGTATACGTACATTTTCCCTCGTAATTGTCTTCAAATGTCCTTGGATTTACATATGTTTCCATGTATTCATCGTGCGACGTGAATATTATCCATGCGTTGTATCATAATGGCTACTAGAACTGCGAAGAGATGTCCACCAACTCACAATGCGACCAAAGGCTGATATATTCATACGGCGCTCAACGGTCTTTCTGTTATATTCAAAGTCGACTGAGACAAATCTTGTATCTGATGGACCAGGTCTGAGACATGGTGTTCTGAGACGCGACTACTCAATCGCTTTGTGGAGATTCAAACTGCGGGACATTCATAATTTCACGTTGCCGTCGAGCGCAGCCATAACCTACTCAAGGCCTTGGCACTGGGCACTGCTTGTCTAACACCGTTTCCAGATACAAATGATGAGCTAGAATCAGCTGCAGATAATCATATTCTGCTTCTGTATCGCACTAATCCACAGGCGCAATGATAGGCTCTATCACCCGCACCACCGATAATTACCCTTGGAGGATAATTTACAGAACAAATGAGAACTATAGCTAGTACCCACTCAGCAGTGCAGAAAATGATATCTGCTGGAACCCTTCGGCGGCTGATAGCAGCACATATCTTGTTTTCCATGCCGCAGCTGGATATTTGTGGAGATGGAGACTCCTTTGACTAGGACAGGTCAAAATTAGCTATTTGTGGAGTCTGGAGCAGGGTAGCGTAGAACCAGAAATGTGGGGACGGCAGATATGTTCAATATCCTCGGGCTCGCCCAAAATGAAAGCCCAGACAGGGCGGCGAACCGGCGTGTCGCTCGCGCGCGGATGGAACGGAGGTCCCGGTGATCTAATCATGGCAGTACAAGCCTGCCAGACATAGCACGCAACTCCGAGTCCAAACAGTAGTTAGAATCGGCGAGGCATATCCGTAGAAAGATGAAAGCGCAATGTAACCTTCTCGAGGCTCGTCCCGATGTCGATGACATCTTTGGTGTCACGGGTGCCAAACGGGACGGTTGGCGCGATGAGGGAGCGCAGTATGAAGACACTCAGCGCCGGATGACACTGTCAGGCTGGCACGCACTAGTTGACGGCCAAACCTGTCCCGTCTCCGGACCATCGCAGACCTTACAAGAAATCTCCACGGACAGGACGGGTGGCGGGCCAGCCGTTAGTTAACAGCGAATGAATCGGTTCTTTCCACTGGAAACTCAAGCATGTTGAAAGTAAATCGGTCGTGAGTGGCTCAAGATCGCTACAAACCGCTGCGCTTCCAGGTGTTTTTGCCCTTGTCATAGACGGCCGTCCAGTTAGAAAAGCGTCCCGTTTCCGCCCTTTAGAATAGAGTCGAGGGCGCTTGACAGATAGGCCGGTTGCCCGTGGGATACGTCCCGGAGCACCGTCGGGCACGGTATGTAGCCTAAGTGGCATCGTGACAAATAGAGTGAGTGCCATCGGACTTACGAGTGCGCTGACGGAGTAGACAGCTTCCAGTACAGGTGACGTCTTTGAGAAAACCCTGAGAGAGAGGAAAGTCTGTGATGTCACACAGTAACGACCTGACCAGTCAATGAGCGCAAAGGAAAGGAAAGGCGCCCGAATCTATTGAGACAGGACGGTTCCATTGTTGGGCAAGTGGAAATTCTCCGACTCGTTCCAAATTTATTGATCGTACATTGACGCTGCCTGCTTGAGTCTCGATTCAATCGAATTGGGTCGATCAAATTCGTTCCTAAAAGCTACGCTCACACAGAGTTTGAACTCGAAAGCCCAGGTATGGACTAATTGCTTGACACGTTTTGGGATAATTCACATATCAAACATACGCATACCTGTCGTCCTGTTCCATTCGCGCGCGCCCGAGACGGAGAACTCTCCGTCTGCCAGTGTGTTGACACAATACCGTGCCACACAAAATGCGTGACGGATCCAGGTCGTCGTCCCATCCGTATCGCAGAGGTAGACCAGTAGTTGTTCACGTGTCCCTCAAGACGTGAATATTGTTTATAGTCATATTGGTGACGATCTGGAAAGAGGCTTCCAAGCTACAGATCCGCGACGCCTATCTGGCATATGTTTCAAATTCAATTAATATGGGATCTCAACATGCAAGTTCCGGCTCACACGCATCCGCCCAACAAAAGGTGCTCCCGTTAGCGATAGGATTCAATTTAGCGGACGTCATTCTTTGACAGATCCCCTCTCACCTGATGTTATTCGCCGGCAACACTACGTTTCCGACGCCGTACTATTTGTAGCAGGAAATTTGCGGGACCGATGCGGGGAAGGGAGCCAAATATAATCCGTACCGTGGAGCCGGTTCAATCCTACTAGGTTGATGTTCATGGTTGAAAACGCCCGTCAATTAACGCGACGATGTCGGGATTGTGGCTGTCTGCCTCAACCTATACATATTGCGTTTCAGCTCGTTAGCTTGGGTATGCCACAGTTCCGATAGCGGCCCTATCGGTGGCTGACCGGGGATAAGCAATCACGGATCGTGTTCCGTCTTCTTTGAAATCCTCAAAATGAACCACAGGTAAGCAGAGTGCATATGATTTGGCTTACCTACTGTGCGGATCTGCGTCAAATCTGCGTCAAAATAGAATAAGGAGTTGACACGCATAAAAGGGGCGACACCCGCAGAATAGGAGAATGGGCGAGGCAGACCCGAATCGAAGGAAAATCCAAACATGATGAATTTGCATGCCCTGGTCTGAGCAAGTACCACCAAGGAATTGCGTGTATTGCTACTCCAGATCTCGAAATATACATTCACGCTCCGCGGCGGCGAGCGATTCTGGAAGTCTTGAGACAAAATAAGGAACTATGATGTCGTTTCGTCCCTTGGTCATGCGTGCATGTGATTCCCAAGTCGATAGTTTGGACGCTGCTCGGATAGTTCCTTGACAGTGTTAATTACACGGAACTAACCGCGCCCCTCAATCTGCACACTGTATAACTTTGCGAGCATTGACCTTAATCATAGGCAATCGTATATGAGACCTTGCAGAGTTTTTGATGTCTGTGGGGGATTAATCGATTTAGGACGCACCAAGAATCGGTTAACTGTGTGATTTGGCCCAACAGGATTGGATGTAACCCGAAATTCAGCCCCGACGAAGGAAGGCTCCGCACCAATATTGATGCTCATGGACGATCGCAATCCCGGTCTGGAAAAGAAATCAATTGCTTTTGCGGCGCTGTAAAGAAATAACCCTCACAGTTCGAAGCGACTTCTCAATGAGTCCAAGCAAAAGATATGTGCACGCGTCGACACGGGTGAGCTGTATTGAACGCCATCCGTACAGCCACCCACAAATATCTCAAATCACTGCAGTCCGTGTACCGATGAAATGGAACAAGTAATGGGTGAACAAGATGATTACTGGGAACCAAATGATGTTCCGCCAGCGATATTCGGCGGATGAGATATTAAGGTGTGAAACGGGAACACACTATTTCGTCAACACTCGTGGTCAATTTTTTTTGTTGGAGTGAACTGTACTGATAAAGACGTGTTAGGACGAAATGGAGTTCCGAAAATGCGGCAAGCCAGTTCACAAGCGGAGCAGAATTGTGGGGAGGTTAATCAAGAATCAACGGAATTTTTTTTTGACCTAGAATGCCCCAAGCCAAGCCACCAGCAAGAGAAGCGTCGGGCCCGTCGGGAATTAAATGCGTCACAGACCTCTGTGAGCTCGAAGACCGCGACGGCTTCTGTATTGAAATCTAGATGCAACATCCAGGGGAAGGAAGAGGATCATCCGCGCAAGCATGACAAAAGCTATCCGCAACGTGAGTTTATATTTCGGGAGATTTCGGTTTATACCCCGAGCGCAGAAGAGCACCGCCAACTTCGATACCGCCAGCGAGGGAACCTGGTAAGCCTGACTGACGGAAGGGCAGAGAGTCGAGCACCAGGTCAAGAAGCTTCCAAATATCACGAGACGTCCTCAATAGCCAGCAGCTGAGGGAATGGCGTTGCGGAGCCAGTGAGATGATGGGAAGAAGCGACAAGTTAGTCACGTGGGAAGGACGCGCGTCACCCATCAAGGACGCAAGAACAAGCATTGATGTATCATGGCGTTCATTTCTGTGCCTTGTAGTCGACCTGAAATTTGGTACTGTACCTTAATTTAATGTTCTTATCGCAGAAGTCCGTCAGCGTATTGTGGCGGGATTTGTTTTCGTCCGTTCACAATTCGATGACCAAGGAAAATTAAATGCGTGGGGTAATATTTTCTGTCTGTGTGCCCGTCGAAGCAGGCCGGCAAATTTTAACGCGAAACTTACCAGCGCAGAATATTCCGTGCGGTTCATCCGGCCTTGTACAAGTTATGGACATGAAACGGGCTTAAATTCGTCACGTATATGTGGCGAAAAATCCATATTCCGTGGTCCAGACTAGTCTCTCATAGACAGACGCTACAACAAATTGGTGCTCGTACCTCGCATGTTGTAGGTCCAGACGAATCAAATCACAAAGAGGGCTCACGAAAGCGCACGCAGATCAGAGCAGACCATGGTGGGCGGAGGCAATTCCTGCATTTAATGCCCACCGGCGTCCCACGCAACCCGTTACAGCCTTGGAGGAGAAGAACAAAAAAAAAGGTAGCAGTCAGGAACTACGGCCTCGGCTGGGCTCGAACCAGCGACTCTGGTCGATCCCGCCCCTTTCCCGATCTCGGAGCATAGTACCGTGAGACCCTGACGGAGTTCCACTACCCGCCGAAGACGTAGCCTGCTTCCCAATTGGTCAGTGGAATTCGATTGTGTCGAGTATACGCCAAAGATATCCTCTTGCAGCCCGACTGACGCGACGAAGAGTTATATTTCCCGCCCACCACACATCAACCGTCGAAATAGATGGTCTAATGTCGAGCTAAGAAAGAAAGAGAAATGGTGGGTGGTTCTCGTTTAACATCTTCGGGCAGATTTGAACCACCGACGGGAATACGCTTCCCAAGGAGGTGATTTGGAAGACATTCAAATGGGTATGCCGGCCGTGTTATAATTAACCAATGAAAATGTGTCACGAAATATGGAAAAGAGAGTAAGAAAACCGAAGATCTTTTTGACAAAAAAAAAAGGGAGTCCAGAACGCTGTCGACACGGCCTCAGGAGGATTCGAACCACCGACTCTCCCAGATCTGAGACGCATTTCTTCACGGCATCGGCGGGAACGAGTGTCGTACTCTACATAGGGGATTTTATCCAGCAGAAGGCGCAGTGTGCGCGGTGTTCAGAATTGGGCGAAGTACACCTAAAATATGAGGAGTTTACATTGAACGACAACCACTTTACCGTATGTAACAGGGAACATTTAAATTGTAAACTCTAGGAACAGGAACTGCGCTCTCAATCTGCGGCGTTGTGTCGTGGGAGTAAACTCTAGTCTCTTGGAGCCAGACTTCAACGATATAATCTCGTACCTCGATAAGTAAACTCATAGTACTCCAATGATGAACTACGGTTTGATTTATAGCTGTATTGGGATCCCCATATATGTCTGGGCGAAATAAAGATAACATTCTCAAGTGAAAGCTGCTCGATTAAATCGCCCGGCGTTCGGTCTCAGTAGCCTGTAAGGTGGATTCAATCTCCCGTGACCAACATAACCCTTGCTTCTTTCCTTCCTGGTCTTCCGCTTCGGAAATTTGTAATACCTTGGACCGCTCACAGGCTTCTAATCCGAATGCCGCTGCCTAAATTGTAAAGAACTTCCCGTACTCGCCTCGCGTCTACCAATGATTGGTGCCCGACCGGCAGAATAAATACCATGGCTCAGTGCGACCAGACATCTGTGAAGCTAGCCAAGACCTCTTCATAAAGCTGCTCCCGAATGCTGCACCTGTTCTCGTTGCTCGCGGTCTTTCTTCCCGTGCATGGCCTGTTCTATGAACGATTTGAAGACTTACCTGTACAAAAGTTCGATTTCATTGTCGTAGGAGGCTCGTGATGGCATGAAAATCGTCTGCAGATGCTCACCGTTCTTATACAGGAGGAACTGCCGGAAATGTGGTGGCGAATAGACTTACCGAAGACGCAGATGTTCGGGTCTTGGTCTTGGAAGCCGGGGGTTCGTGAGTAGCCAGTTGCACCTCGAAACTGGAGGATCTAACTTTGGCGGTCGCAGTGATAAGGATGCTTACAACAGCCATGTTCCTCTCTATGGTCGAAGGCTCCAGGGCTCTCAATATGACTGGAACTTTACCACCACGCCTCAAGCTGCACTGAATGAGAGAGCCATTCCATATCCTCGAGGGTTTATCATCGGTGGCAGCAGCTCAATAAGTGCATATTACCGAGATGTCTGCTCACCTTATGCTAATGGCGTCTCTCGTCAGATTTGATGGTCTACACACGCGGACCTTCTGAAGACTGGGATCGTATGGCACGGGTAACGGGAGATAGCGGATGGACGTGGGGCAATATCCAACCGTACATACGCAAGGTGACCTGACTTTCTCTACATTTTCCTTTGTCTGATTGCTCCCAAAAATTAAAGAACGAACGTTTCGTCCCTCCCGCAGACCACCACAATATAACTGGCCAATTCGATCCCGAGGTTCATAGCTTCAATGGTGTAAACTCTGTCTCTCTCTCTGGCTGGCAATACTCCAGCGACCCCCGTGCTTTGGAGGCAATAGCGCAAAGCAACGGCGAGTTTCCATTCAATGAAGATATGAACTCCGGATTTCAACTGGGCTTTGGGGGTGATACCTTCTTTAACTTTTCTGCTACATCCTGATAGCGCTTCTCATTTTCAGGATGGACGCAGACCACCGTCGGTGATGGAACCAGAAGCAGTTCAGCGACGTCTTACCTTGGAGCCAAATACATCAAAAGGAATAATTTATATGTCCTGTTACACGCCCGCGTCCTACGACTTAAACGGACTAACACCAAGTCGGCCACTGACAACCTGGCCTTTCGTGGTCTAGAATTCACCCAAAATGCTGGCAGTGAGTGCCTCGATTATCTGTGAGGTGAAATTCTTATGTTGGTCCGGAGATACCACCCATGCTCTTCAAGCGACCAAGGAGATCATTCTCTCTGCTGGTTCAATTGGTACTCCAACAATCCTGATGCTTTCGGGGATTGGGGATCCCACTGAATTAAATGCTGTCGGTATCAAACCGTTACACGATCTCCCGAGCGTCGGAAAAAATCTAACGGATCATCCACTGCTCGTGACAGTCTACAATGCTAATACAACGGACACGCCAGACGACATCTTACGCAATGCAACGTTTGCAAAGCCGTTCGAACGTAGATGGAATGAGACGAAGACCGGTCCCTTGAGCTCTGGACAAGGTAGAATACTGGGATGGTTCCGTTTCAATCTATCATCGCCTGTGTTCGGTGGTGTCCCTGATCCTGCTGCTGGGCCTAATTCGGCACACTATGAGATGATTATTGGGGTAAGTCCAGCCCTCCCGTTTGAACTCCTACCTGAATACTTTCAGAATGGTGCGGGTAGTCCCCCTCCAACTGGACATTACCTGGGATTGACCTTAGCTGTGGTGGCGCCAACATCGAGTAAGGGTGGATCTCATCCCCCCAGCTTCGACTGATTTTCTTGAAGCTGGAAGCCTGACACTGAACTCCTCGAACCCTCTCGACTCACCTCTCATCAACCCGAATGTTCTTGGTACAGATTTCGATTTCACTGCCATGCGTGAAGCGTTCTTTGCAAGCAAACGATTTCTGTCGGCTGCGGCATGGGATGGTTATGTACTCTCACCCACCGTCAACGTCACAGATGATAACCTTGACGATTTCATTCGGAATAATACGGGTGTCATCTGGCATCCAGTCAAGACGGCCGCGTAAGTCACTCCCAATGGTCATTGCGCTTTGGATGATGAATCTTTTTCCAGAATGTCAGCAAGGGGTGCAGACTACGGGGTTGTGGATCCAGATTTAAAAGTGAAAGGCCTCGATGGGCTGCGCATTGTCGATGCTTCCGTGCTGGCGAGTCATTCTCGTGGATAATTGTGTTTTGGAGACTGATGTTCCCCTTGCAGCCCTTCATTCCGAGTGCACACACCCAAGTCCCAACCTATATCATCGCGGAACGAGCATCAGACTTGATCAAGCAGGATTATCATCTTAAATAAACAAATGTGAGAGGATTTCAAAAGCAGTCTAGATAAGACGGCAAACTGTACGTTTCGCACCTGAGTTTGAATGAAAACTTCGAATTCCGTTATCCCTGTAAATTCCCTCCCAAACCAATGTTTCAGACATTTGCAACATGTATCACGGCTAGTGTTGCCGGCGGGTTCAGAACCGATTCTGAACCGGACCCTAATTGAGGTTAGGCGAGACAGGGTGGACCGAACCGACCCCCAGGTCCAGTTCGGCGTTCGGATTTTTCAGAATTTGGCCAAACCTGGGTGGACCTGATAGGAAGATGGCTAGAATGTTTTTTTTTTTTTGCAACTCGGTATGCCGGCCGTCTTATAATGAACTAACGAAAATGAGTTGCGAAATCTGGAAAGAGAATAAAAAACCGAGGAGCTTTTGAACAGAGCCAAAAAAAAGAGTACAGGACGCTGTCGACACGGCCTCGGTGGGTTCGAACCACCGGCTTTCCCAAATCTGAGATGCGTTTCTTCACGGCATCGGGCGGGAACGAGTCGTACTCCACGAGGACTTCTTGGGGGCACTCACACCCGGCAGAAAGGCGGAGTGCGCGCGCTGTTCAAATCGGGTGAGTACACCTAATATGAGGAGTTTACATTGAACAAAGCCCAAGCCCAATAATACACACAAATATGGCAAATAAAGGAACGAACGAACCAAACGAGAGCAGTTTGATATTTAGATAGGATAGGATACAATAGTAGACACTGGACAGACGAGAATAAAACGAAGGTGGAAATAGATATTTGGACCACGGATAGCCACTAGGGATGCACCATAGCTGCCGATACGACAGAAAGGAGAGAGGCAGGTGCAAAGACGAGGGAGCAAGGAGCAAAGACGGAGGAGTACAAACGGGACACGAAATCCTATTGCCCATTCCCAGCCCCGGTACTCCCATACCCGCCCCTCCCCCGACTGCTGAGCGTAAGACTCCGCAACGAAGGCGAGCCCACGAGCGGCGTGCGCTCTCCGTCCTGCTGCGCGAAGCGAGCCCCCCCCCACGAGGGGCGTGCGTTCGCCGGTGGAGAGGGATATCCCGCGTTGACGCTCGACGATCCTGAGCGCAAATGAATACAAATATGAATCAGCTCGCGATCAGGGAAAAATGAGGGATTTGAAAGGAAAGCAGAAGGAGGAACGAAGAGGAAATGTACTCACCCCCTCATAACAGCCGCCGTCGTGATCCTTTTCGCCTGCTGCTTCGACACATTGTCCGAGTACTGGTCCGTCTCGTCGACGATCTCTTCGGAGAGGATCTCCTCGATGATGTCTGCACACAATACAATTAATCGATTGGAAGAACAAGCAGCGAAGAGCAGGGATGGCAAGGGAAGGAGAGACGCACCCTCAAGCGTGATCACTCCAATGGCGCCCCCAGGCTTTCCCGGCGTCTGGCTGATGAGGAGGAGGTGCGCGCGGCCTGTTTGGCTGTCGGATGCGATAGCAGATAACCAACAAGTGAACGATGTGAATAATTAAGAAGTGGGCAATAATAATGAAATAACAAATGAGCAAGCAAACGCAATCGCACACAAAAAGACGCACAAATAATCCAACGCCTGGAAACAGTTGATGCTCGGCTTCGCCTCGGGGAGGATCGAGAGCGGGAAGCTCGACACGGGGAGCGCTTCGTGCGGGTCGTATTTGAGGAGCTGCGAGGCGTGGGTTAGCATTGACGGTCTAATATTGCAAGTGTACACGCGTCAGTCGGCATATAGCCATAATGGCCCCCGAATTGAAAGTCCAGGCAAGGAAAGGAAGCCGAATGTCGCGAGAGAGTAGACACACACACCTTCTTAATCAACAGCAGCCCAATAAACGCGTCCGGGTCGTTCGGCTCGTGCACCGGGAAGCGCGAGTAGCCGCTTAGGAGGATGGTCTCGACGAGCTTGTCATCGAGGATCGCGTCGGCGGAGAGCGTTACTACGTCCTACATGACCGTCAGTATACTTCGCGCCTCTCGCGGGAAAAAAGAGCAGGCGGCAATCGATTCAAACGGGAGACCAAACGCACCTTCATGGGCGTCATGATCTGCTCCACGTTCTTGGTGTTGAGCTCCAGCACGCCGTTGAGGATGCTGATCTCGTCGTCGCGCAGCGGCTCCTCGCCCGTGCGGTGGAATTGGAGGAAAGACTTGAGTTCGGCCTGCGGATGGGATATCAGCACCGTAAAGAAAACGGGAGAGAGGGAAACGGTAGTGAGAATCCAACTCGTCGAGGAACGCAAGGAAAGCACGCAAAAGAAAGAGGGAGAGGGAGAGGAGCAGGAGTACGGGTACGGAGCGACAAAACGCACCTTTTTATACGTATGGCTCTCTCCCTCCCCCAGCACCCAGTCAAGCAGCTTCGCGATCGGGTACGCGATGGGCGCGAACAGGTACATCAGCCCCAGCACGAACGGTGCGCAGGCCGCGCCGATGGAGAGGCCGTAGCGCACGGAGATGGCTTGTGGGATTATTCTGGGGAGGGGATTAGATTCGGGAAACGCCGAGAGGAGAAAGGTAAAGGAGGGGCGAACAAGGATCGGGATGGACGAAGAAAGGAAGACGGTGAGCGCCAAGCGCCCAAGCAAAGGCGTGATTTCAGCTAGAGGCCGATACGCGGCTGAATCCGAGAATGGGAGGGAGAGGAGGGAGTGACGTAGGTAGGTGGATCGAAAGGGAAGGCGGGTGGAAGCGGGAAGCAAAGAAGGACGTACTCGCTGGATCGCCAAGCAAAGGTTGACAGAATACATCAGCGCGTTAACTCAATCAGTCGTTGATAATGCTGACCCGAAGATGACTAGAATGGGAGTGACGTTAGTTAGTTGCCTTGAGTGGGAGGGATGCATAGGAATGGGGAGGGATGAATGGATGATACGCACCGATCGCTGTTGTGGAGAGCGCGACCGCTGCGAGACCGCCGCCGATCTGCGCGTCGTGGATAGTCA
>JARJLF010002348.1:0-41378 GCA_029378395.1 Mycena leptocephala
GCGTCGAACCGCTCGCGGAGCGGTGGCATGCGACCTCCTGCTTACCCGCGTCTCCTTGCTCTCCTCTCCCTGCTTTATCGTCTCTGACATCTTTCCCCAGTTCATCACCTTCATCGACCCGCCGCGGCCTTCACCTTCTTCCAGGTGTCGTCCTACCAGGGCCTCACGCTCAACAACCGCCGCCTCAAGATCGGCTGGGGTAAGAACTCGGGCCCGCTCCCGCCGACGCTCGCGCTCGCCGTGCACGCTGGCGCGACGCGCAACGTCTACATCGGGAACGTGGAGGACTTTGAGGTGTTCAGCGAGGAGAGGCTCAAGGCGGACTTTGGCGAGTTTGGGGACATTGAGCTGGTCAATTTCTTGAAGGAGAAGTGAGTTCTTCGCTTGCTTGTCTACGAAGGATATGGGGCTAACGAAGGCCAGGAACTGCGCGTTCGTCAACTTTACCAACATCTCGAACGCGATCAAGGCGATCGACGCGATCAAGAACCGGCCAGAGTACGCGAACCTGCGCATCGCGCACGGGAAGGATCGGTGCGCGAACCCGCCGCGCTCGGGACCGCAAGGCTCGAGCGGCGCGCGGCGCACTGCGAGCGGGAACGGCCCTCGTCCGCTGAGCCCGTCAGCGCAATAGAACCCGAGGGGAGATGGACTTTGACGTCGAGGCCGTGCAGGCGGAGGCGGAGAGCGCGGACGCGGCAGCGGAGGTGGGCGTCAAGCAGGAGCAGGAGGGGATGACGGTGGAGGGCGCGTCATCGTAAGCTGCGGCGCGCGCGCTAGCAAGCATGGGCGGCTGCCCGCATGCTACATATACACAAGAAGGCAGCCGCCAGCCTCGGAGCCCACTCACCCAAGTCACTCATTCATCCCCCGATACCCGTTTCTTCTTTCACTCACCTCCGTCTCGATCTCTGTCTCAATCTCTCGGCACTGGACTGGAACAATAGCACAAGCACGAACGATAAAAGCACCACCCCATCCACCCACCCACACCTCTACCCAACTCGCCCCCGCCACACAGTACGCGCGGGGGGAGGAGGCGGAGATCACGACTTCCAAAATCACCGGCGTCACGGACGGGATGACAAAACGAATCGGGCCCGCCTCTTTTGCGGTTTTTGCGTCTTTGCGCGGGCCCGAGAACCCTTTGTCTTCTTGTAACCTTTCCTCGTCCCGTCCGCCCGCTGGCCTCTCCACACACGCAAGTGTGCACGCTCCGCTTTTTGGGCTTTCATTATTCCATTCCATTCTATGATCCCCTGTTCCTTTCTTGATGTCGATACTATACTTTCCCTTTCTCTTTTTACTTTCTTACTTTCAATCTTTCTTTAAACAAGTGTTATATGGGGCGGGTGCGGCGCCGACCCCGCACCCGCCGTCCCCTCACTTAATTATGCCTCCATTTATACGTGTGCGTTTCCTTAACGGACCGTTACCGTTACGTCCCAACCTCTGTCTCGTCGATCCTCGTCTCGTCTCACTCACCGAACACAATCCCAAATCGTAATGCGCTGCCGTCGAAGATACTCTCATAGCTTAGCTGCGACTACTCGGTCTCTCACCTGTGTTCTCATACGCCTGTCATAACGTATCCATATCTCGTCTCGTCAATCTCAATTTCTGTCACTCTCTGCGTCTGTCTTGCCGGTACGACAACGTATGTGCTAAATCATAGGTATGAAATCCCTCCAAGGGTGCTGGACGGCCTTATCGGACGGCTTTCTCTGGGCGATATGGAAGACACGCGGTGTGGTCTAAGCGCCGGATAGCTGGAAGAGGGAGAAGTCTGTGACTAGGCAGCTGACCCCGCGCTAGCCTCATAGGTGGCGAATGTATGGAGCGGTTAATAACTTATCCAGCAATACAATCGTCTGGAATAGATCCTATTTGGCATTTTGGGCACGGAAGGTTTTTCAGTTGAAGCAGCGCAAGAAAGTCAAGACGACAACTCTCGCTTTTCATCATGGTTTCTTCTGAGCCTGCTTCACCACCCACCGTCCGAGTTATCCAATATTCTAGCGTTCTATCGACCGTCCCGTGTCAGGATGCTCGACGGCACGAGTCTACCGTTGACAGCACCCATAAAAACGGAAGCGTTGAGCAGTTTTATATTTCTCCGGCTTGAAGAAATAGGTCGCTCTAGCTACTAGGCCAGCGACTGGTACTTCCTGGAAATTGTATTTATCTTCTTTGTTTCCCTCCTCATTGCGACCACCGTTTCATCCACCCAATTTTTGGAGTTCGCAGCAGCGTTCCTGTGCAACATCCGACTGTCGGAACTCCGCAAGCCGATGGACTTCTACATGGCACAAGTAGATAGATGGTCACGAGCTGCAGAGATGTTCCCCGCGGACTGGGATTGTGTCAAGATCGTGTTACAGAATGAGTCTCGTATGGATCAACGCGTTCTCCAGAGTCTACCTATACTCATTATTTCCTTCTTGCATATAGATCTATGATATGTAGTAGTATTCAGCAATTTCTTTGTTCTTTCTTGCTTTTCCTTTGTTGCCGCTGGGCTGCGGTCGCGTAACGGCGTTTCGTGCGATCTTCAGACGGAATCATTTCAGAGTGATCCTGTCAGTTGTATGCATCCTCGATTTTCGTTCGACACGCAGCTAATCCTTCCATCCAAGATCCATCTATGATTTCTATAGGTTTCCTTGGTTGGCAGATAGATGCACTTTCCCTCAGAAAACAACAAGAAAACAAAGGTGTGCCTGATCCAGAGGCTAACTTTGAATGGTACCTCGACATACAGTATCGGTCGAACCACCTTCACAAACCTCAGACTACGGACACACCTGCTCTGGCCCTGAATGCAGAGGGCAGATCATATATGCGATGGGGCCGTATCTTCACCAGCGACGACGATCTTTTATTCCCCAAAGTCACGGTCTCCCGTGTTACTGACAGCTTTCAATCCATTGTCAATTGAACTTCCGGGAGTGTATCAAGCTGGTGTCTGTCGGTGAGAAAGTCGGTGAGAGACCGTCCGTTGATCATGCTGATCCCATTTATTTCGGGGAAATGATGCATGTACAGAACCGAGAAACACATGCCATACGTGAATCTTTCTCATTCCTGAGACGTTTCAACCGTTCACAAGCCCACATGAGGCGCGGAAAGTATGGTTCCATTGTTAAGTAATTCAAGAGGCCCGCTGATATTGACAACTATTATATATTCTTCGCAACTGATATCTTCCCTCATCGGTGTTCAATCGGATAGTCCTTGAATAGCCCGCTTGATATCTGTCTCTTTAGAAACAAAGGATGAAAGTTCAGATATCTGCTCTGAGCCCTGGTTACAAACACTTCCATGACGGACTACTCCCGCAGCTTTCGACTGGTATAAAAGCAACGACTTTCCGGCAGACTCGTCCAGGAAGCCTGGTTTACGCTCCCCATTTTCCTTCTCTACCCTTAACCGTTTTCTTGTTCTATTGGCCACTTTTATATTGCGCATTGATTTTCGCATTTTACCCTTCAAACATGGTACGTTACTTCCCTTCCCTTCCAGGCGATTCTCACATGGCTCTAGGATGAATTCTGGTACGACATAAGCCAGCTATGGGTGCGCATCTACCAATGGCCCGTACTCCTGAGCACTGATTCCTGTGTCATAGGTCGGGACCTTCTTTTACGGTATAAACACTCCTGTTGCGACCACAACGTATATTTATCATCCCCAGGTATATACCTGGTGCTCTTCTGCATCTGCATCTACATCCTTCTCCATCGACCACATAATCTGGGAAACACTATCCTTTTGGCCACCGCAATCGCCTCTTCACTCTTTCCACTGTCCAGGCCATAATCAACCTCGTCCTCGGCGCAGCGGACATCGACCGACATCGATATTCCGTACGACCAACTCGTCGATGCCACAACCATTATATACGTCGCCAAAAGTATGTACCTAGTCTTCCTACAAGGAGCATAAACTTATTATATCAACCAGCATTATCGCCGACGGCTTGGTTGTAAGTCCGCCTGTTCAAATGGCCACTTGATGGGATGCTGATGATTCTTTCCAGATATATCGCTGCTATGCCGTCTGGAATTACAATAAATATGTTGTCATCCTGCCGATAATTATGCTCATCGTCACCAGCGGTCTGTGTTGTTCTACATACTGTATTCGGCAATGCTTACGCCTATTTTAAGTATTCGGGGTGGTCTGTCAGTTTTTCCCGCAGAGCCGCTCCTTTTTCGGGCTCTCCCTCGCTACCAATGTAGTTGTTACTGTCTTCACAGGTGAGCACCGTTGAAGTATTTTGAACGACTGCTCACTGGCAGCATCTGCTCCGTGCAGCCGGGCGCATTTGGTGGATCTCCGCCAGTCACGCGCGTATTTGAA
This sequence comes from Mycena leptocephala, assembly GCA_029378395.1. Lineage (NCBI taxonomy): Eukaryota > Fungi > Basidiomycota > Agaricomycetes > Agaricales > Mycenaceae > Mycena > Mycena leptocephala. The sequence continues at coordinate 4,363 of JARJLF010002348.1, forward strand.
GACAGACGAGCAACGGCGTTATATATCTGTTATATCCATCTTGTGCGTGCGTTGGTGCTTATGACGTACATGCCTTACCTTTATTTCAGAGTTGAATCTGGGGTGTGTATTCGGCAACTGTGCTGGCCTATCTGATCTTGCGCCATCCCAAGCGCCGTGATCCTGCAGGATCCTATCTTCCAGATGCTCACTCAGGTCCTGGTACGTCATTTGTATCTCCACCGAATTTCCGCGCTTTATTCACATTTTCGTGTAGGGCATCGCACCGACCCTGATAATCGTCCGGGTAGGCCTGGGGGTTCATGTGCAGAGCTTCGAGAGCACAGTCGGGACGGCTGTGGCCAAGAGCGAGAATGCTCGCCCTCACAAACGGCACATTCTTGGGATACATTTCAGGAAACCTCACCTCGACAACGCCTTGCCATCTCTTCCGCAGGATGTTGAAAAGGGGCAGCCGAATTACGGCTCGGGCAAGCCTTGGTCCTTCTGAAAGACCTCAGGACCTCAGGATACCATAGGACTTCGCGAGTTTATGCCTTAATTGGCTACAAACGGCCGATAGACTTGGAATATCGTGGAAATACTTGGACATATCGTAGGGCTACAGGATACGATGTCTGTTTCTGACCCTCAGGAGTACAGAACACCAGGTACATATTGATGTGCGCAGGTTCAACTTGAAAGTGGTGCAGCGGCGTAAAAGAAAGGTAATTTGGCGTTTCGGGTCTGATCTTCCGTCATCCTTTTGCTCTCTGTGTCTTTTCAAGTTTCGACTTACACCGGAACCACCGGGGCTTCAATCTCGCGCCAACATTTCGTCCAAAGGTAGGAAATCAACCAGCCAAAATCTAAAACGTCTAGAAACGTGCGTGATTTTGAGGTCTGTTCATCGTGGCCATACCCAGTACCGCGAAGAGGTGGTTTAGCTTATTTCTTCCATATATTCTCTCACATTGCCAAAATAATTGCGCAGTTTTTGAATCTAGCATCAAAGTACACACATTCATCCTGGTTCAATTTACCATGTAAGAACTGAGTCAACCCGAGTTTGTGTTCAGTTGCTTCAACCCACCTAAAATAACAAACGGTTGAATTCGATCCTCCTTGGAATGCATCACTTTCCGCATCGTTCCTGGTCGCAGCGACCAGCGATCCAATTACAGTGAACGTCGTGTACTTGTCGTATTCCCGCCTGAACTTGTTTGATTGCGAATACCGAGGATACCGAGCTCTGACATGAACACTTATAAGTTTGAGGATATATTCAACTTATGTGGTCATCTCGACGGTCGAACATTATAGTAAATGAAGAATGAACCCACCTTGGCCTCCTGACATCGCCCGGATTAGATTAGATATGCCTTATAAGGAAATGTCAGGGGAGCCGGCGTTGGCCACACAAGTTGACTAGTTACGTCGATCCCGCCACCGCCGGCCTCGTCAACGCACTGATCGGCGTGTGCGCTGAGTCTCATCCTCCGTGACCCCGTCAAGTCCATTAAGGCCAGGCCCAATGTCTCGTTTTTTTCTCTCAAGGCTTCTATTGTCCTTGTTGCCCTGGTCTAAGCTGGTCTAAGGTCCCAGTCTCCGTCAAGTCCGCCGTGTCTCAAAGTCCGTGCAAACTGTGTCTCGTTCTCAGCATCACCGCCCACGCGCCCACCACGCGCGCAGCCCGCCCTCTTCTCCGTCTTCTCCACGCTCAGTCCCGTCTTCTCATAGCTTCTCATATCAATATCATTCGACGTGCCAAGCCGGTCGGTTAAAACTGATCAGAGTCCCTGCGCCCACGCCTTCTCCGTCTTTCCTTCCAACCTCCTTGTCCTTATTCTTCGCCTTCGCCTTCAATGTGTGTCAGGTGGGTCTGCGGCGCAACGATTTTTTCTTCAGCACTTAAGAGGAGCAGCGCTCATGGCCAAGTGCGGGACGCTCGTTCGTTGTCTTTATCCGAATTCGAGAAATGATCTCTATCAGTATCATGACGGGTGATCGGAGCAATGCCAACGTCGCACTTGGGCACGCTTGGGCACGCGAGCGCTGTTGTGTCTCCGGTTTGCTTCCTTCTCAACTCTCCTTCTTCCGCTGCTGCTGCTTTTTTTTTTTTTTTGCTTTGCCGAGGAGAGCACAAATTCATCTTCCTGCCCAATTCCTGCCGAAACAGAAATACTCCTTCAACTTCTCTTATCCGGCCCATACCAGCCCACACCACGCCATCGACGTTGGCTCCGTCCAAATCTGATGATGAGAAAATGTTGGGAGAATGGAAGTGATGCAGCCCGGCGTTCACTTCGAACCCGGGCTGCCCGCTCCCCGCCTCTGCTGTTAAATGTATGCATCATGCAAAATGCAAAATGCTCAACGCGCGAGCCAGAAAAAACGAGGGAAAACTCCGGGATATGCCTCCGGTGGGATTCGAACCTACTCTTCCTCGCGAACTCTTCTTAGGGAAGACCCAGTATGTGTTCGAGTGATCTCCGGTGATCCACAGAGGCGTGCTCACTCTGAATGCGAACTAGTAGTTACTAGTCTGAGTTCGAATTTTCGAAATCAGTGGGGGCAAATACACTCCTCCAAGTCAAGTCGGATTCAACTTTTTTGATTTCTTTGAAAGCTTAAGACAGAACCGATGCCAGTGGCCGATGAATTCAGAGCCAGAAGAGGGAGAGGAAGAAAAAAAAAGAGGGAGAAATCGGTTTTCGGCACGGTCTCCTCCGATGGGGCAAATTGCTTAACTCAAATTCAAGTGTTCGAGGTGATCTCCAGTGATCCACAGAGGCTTCTCATGAACAGAGTCTGTATAGTAGGTTTATCAGATTTGAGTCCACTTCCCAGTATGTTTCCGTGAACTGAACTCTTCAGGGGAAAAAAACCCCCAAGGACAGAACCGGACAGAACCCCAATGGATTTGCAGCCAATTAAAGAGAAGGGGAAGAAGTCTACTGGATAGCTTGAAGGAACTTAAAAAAGAGAAGAAAAATATTTGTCCACCAAAGAATGCCTCCTTTGGGATTCGAACCAGATGATGCAGACAGGGACATGCCTCCGATGGGATTTGAACCCACATTACCTCACAAATTTTATACGAAGCCGGGGAATATGTGTTAGTGATCCACAGAGGCTTGTTTGCTTTGGGTGGGAGCTGATATGAGTACTACCAGTCCAAAATCACTGGGTGGAAAAATAAAATAAACAACACCCACCTGTCTTCAAGCCTGTTTCAGCTTCATTGAAAGACATAACCTAGGCTCGAATCCAGCCTGTCTATGAAAGCAAGCTTGTGGATAGACAGGCTGGTCGATCTGAGTTTGAATTACCAATACAAAATAGTTACCAAAAAAGGTTATTGGTGTATTTCTTCTTCTGTGGGAGATCTCAATAAATTTTTACATCAGCGTGTTCGGAGCATTTCATAGAGCCTATCCCGGCTTATCCGAGGGCAAACCAATAGGATTTGGGTCTGCCAGTTGAGAATTTATCTGTTTTGTCATTGTTTGGCTCTGACGTCACTCACTCGGAAACGCGGTCCGGAATAACCTTTTATGGTAACTATTTTGCATTGCTAATTCAAACTCAGATCGACTGGTCTGTCTATCGACAGGCTTGCCTCATAGACAGACCAGTCACTGGTCTAGACATAACCGATGCAATGAATTTCAGGAGAGGAAGAGGAAGCGAAAAATAAGGAAAACCTTGGCCCATACAAAGAATGCCTCTGGTCCTATTTGAACCCACGTTACCTTGCCAATGCCGACATATTTGTACACGTTCGAGATGATCTCCCATGATCCACATGGCACAGAGGCTTGCTTGGCTTGGATGTGAGCTGGTTCAAATACTACTAGTTCGAATTTTCGAAATCAGTGGGGGAAAATACACCTCCGAGTTCAATTTTGTTTTCTTTGAAAGCTTAAGAAAAAAGGATCCAAACGGTCTGGACATGCCTCAGGTCGGAGTCAAACCCACGTCACCTTACACTGGATTACACAAGGAACATTGGCAGTCACGATCTCCACAGATCCACGGGGGCTTGCCTGAGCAAGTGTGAGCCTGTACTACATCCACATCCCAGCCCGAAATCAGCAGGAAAAAATGTACCGTCCAGATTGCTTTGAAAGTTGAAAGAGAATGAAGAGAGAAAAATTTGGAGAGCATTTGAGAATTGGAATCGGCGGCATCAAATGGCGGTGGCAGAGGCGGCGGCACATGCGGCGGAACTTTCCGGTACTGATCAGACCTTTGTTTACTAGAATCTTTGTTTGCCTGTACTCCTCTAACATGCCTGTCTTCGCGGCGCTCCAGACACACCCTATACTCAGCGAGCTCTCACTCCCACAAGTCCTCCAATTCCTCTGGCTCTCCTCTTACCTCAAGGATGACATCCTCCTCTGTCAACCAGTTGATGTCTCGGTAGATTGTGCACCAAATGTCTTGCCCCCTTCGATCGCGTCTTTTCTCTCGGAGGCGACAAACATCCCTCTCAGCCACATTGACACCTGTTGGAGCGTGTTGAAGGACGATGCGTGGATCTATCCCACGGCAGCCGAAGTAGATCAGGGGGACGAGAAGGCCTTTATGGATCAAGGATGGGCGCGCGGTCTATGTGATTATCATAGTATCCATCTGCTGCTTGTTGTGCTGACGCTCGTACTCCAGGTTTGTTGACTCTTTACCCTCCTAATGCATGCTGCACCAACCCCAACTGTGTCTCCAAAATTCCGCTCAAGAAGGTGGAGCCTCGTCAGGTTGTTGTTTACACTCTCGACAAGGGTGTCCGACCTGCTTGGGAGGTCCATCTCAGCTGCCAAGCGTGTAACACGAACTACCACCACACATTTTCTATTCAGGCTAACCAGCGTATGTACTATGGTGGCAATATGACATGCATCAAGGTCGGAGATCATCAATACGTCGAGTGCATGCTTGCTGCTATGTGGACTACTATGATGCTGCTCGCGTGGTAGGCTCATGCACCCCAATTCTTCTCCCCATCTCACCATGACTGACCTAGGGTTTCTGCAACAAACTGCACTCAGGCCTACGACATGGCACTCTCTGAGAAACAGAATAGCAATATTGATGCTGGTGGATGGCAATTCGGCACACTTCTCACAACTGACCACATCTGGGACGCCTTTATCATTCTCACCCTCCTCGATCTCCATAAGCGCAACGACACCTGTCTTCAGGTTCCCCATACAGGCAATCAAAAGGACCGCTTCAAGGCAGTGATGGTAGAACGAAATCTCTATGTTATTCAGCACGGTCAAGACGAGGCGGGCCACTTCTGCAAGAAGTGCATGCGGACATGGGAGGAGCCCGATGGGACAATGTGTGTGTCTCGCCCAATCATGATCTTTATGATCTTTAACTCACCCACCTTTTCTGTCGCAGGGAAATGTCAGGTTATCGTTAGCGACGGCATCAACATGGGGATTCCATGTTGTGGGTCTTTCCGCTGCACCGACCCTCTTGCCAACAACCGGCATCGTTTCTGCACAGAACATTTTGGGCTCCACGGTGTCTGCACAGTCAACGGATGCGACAATCTTGTGGCCCCCGGCACAAAGACCTGCACCCTGCCAGCCCATTCCGAAATGGAGCGGCTCCACAATGAACGTGGGAAAGCAGCTTTCATGCTGACAGACCGACTCCAGAAGCACCGGCTGATACACCCAAGAAACGATGCCACCGTTCCCGAGGCGAGTGTGGATGCAGAGGAGGATATGGAAGACGACATCAAGACGTTCGAGGTTGATGATGGGACCAGGGAGGTGCAAATGCACACGGAGAAACACCCGGGATCAATTGGGACGGTTGATACCCCTGACGATTGCGAGGCGAAGAAAGCCAAGGGTGGGAATCACAAGTTCAAGATTAAATTGGGCTGTCAGCGGACGCATAACGCACAGACACTCATCCGGCCATGCAGTGTGATCCATGCAAGGGCGACGATGTACGGCGCAGAAGCTGTGTCCAATGTTCTAGTGTGTTCCCATCCCTCAATTCTTCCCCACACCGCATCTGATTTTTTGTTAGCTCTTTGTCCAGGCAGCGTTTTCTGTTCCAGCAGCCCACAAGCTGGAGCATCTGGTCTACGACACAAACTGCGACGCTAAACAGCAAGTGGATGCGCACCCGGAAGAATGGGCCTGGTTTGCAGACATAGGGATGTGCGTCGACATCTGGCACTTCCTTCACAAGCATGCTATCACGCATCAGTTCTGCCAAGAGCATTGTAACCTGGCTGACTACCCAGAACTGCTTGGGCCAGACGGTAAATGGTTCTTCAATACCTTGGTCGCGGAGCAGACGAACGTCTGGCTCGGAGGATATCACTCAATGTGCCGAGAAATGCTGCCCATCAAGTATAATTTCTTCCTTGATGAGATGATTCGCTTGTGGAACAAGATGGTCATCATGAAGTTGGTGCACAACGGGCTCCTCCTCGTATGCATGATGTATAGCACAGTAATTGACAGCAAATATAAATGTATTTTTACGATGCACAATATAAAGAATGTACTACAAATCAATAAGGACGATAGAATATCTAATATAGAGGAAGAGCGTATTGATTGATAAGAAAGTATAGTATGTATCACTTCTTTAGTGGCACCTGTGCAGCATAAAGACTCCACAGACCTGCCTTCGTGCGACCCACGTCCAACGCCTCTGTCCTTAAGCTCTCCAAGCCCCGCGTCCACTGCAGCTGTGTGTCAGTATACGTCTGCTGCTTGAATTCAGAGCTTGTTTTGAAAACCTGCTGGAAGCACTCGGCCAGCGGGATGTGCTGCATGTCCACGGCCTCCAGGCGCAGGAAGCCCTGTGCCATGTTGACCATGTACATGCCAGCAGGCCACTTGAGCGGAGCCCCCGACGTCGCCAACATGCTGGAGGTTGCTGACGATGACTGCAGAACGTTGAGGTTAGATGGCCATACAAATGGGGATGCAGGGGGGGTCGTTGAGGGCGATGAGCTGGGGAACGCAGAGAAGAGGGCGGAGGCTGAGGAAGTGGTGGAGGAAGGGGTGATGTCGTCGTCTAAACAGATTGGGTTGGCAGCTGCAGTGCTGGCACCGCCAATGACGATGCTGAGTGAGGGGTGTTTCATGCGGGGTGGGGGACAGTCCATGACCTCCACGACGTCGGCGTCAGCGATGGGAGACTGCACCGGCTTGTCGATAGGCTCAATCTTGATTCCATTGACCTTGACGACCTCTATATTGTTGTTGTCAGTCCCCTGCATCTCACGAGCCTTGATCTTGTTGTGCACAGCTGCCTGCTCCACTGCGACATTGTAGCAGATGTGCTGCGGTCCAGGGAGATGAACAAAGTGGTCGATGAGCCGGTCTTCATCTAGGCCTGACACACCGATGCGGTGGAGGAGGAGATATGTATTGGAGGTGAGGATGTGGGTAAAGGTAAGATTGACACGTGTCCACAAGCAGAATCGGACATCGTAGAATTCCACAGCAGCCAGGTCGCTGCTGAGGAGATTGAGGGTTCGCGTCGAGTCTGACAGCCAGCCATGACGGGCACTCGGTGACGCCCAGAATGAGCGGCAGCTTGCTGTCCTATGGAAAATAGAGATCAGAACAGCATGCAAAGCTTTGCGTAGTGCACATACCTTGTCCCAGTACACTAACGTAAAGTGTTGGACTGTGGTGAGGTCCACTGGGGCACGGCGAGCTGACGGTTGGCGAACTGCAAAGGTATCGTTGGCAGGGCGCGTCCCCATTGCTTGCAACATCCAGGCCAGATTGAGCTGAGTAGTAATGCGTGGAGGTTTGGGCAGAGTGGTCTTGCGGGTGACACTCAATGCCGGGACCCTCGGCTGCAAAGGAGGTGGCACTGCCTGCAACGAGGATGGTGAAGATGATGATGTGGATGCAGATGCAGATGACGACGGCACCAGCAACAGGGTGAGAGTGAGCTGCAGTTCCTCGTCCTTGCAATCAGCTGCATCTTGAAAAGAAAGGAGGGTGGGAGAGAGTGGGCTCTGACCCGTATGCAATGCCTGGTCCAGGTAGATGCTGGGTGAGTCAATGCGCGCCTGCTACAGTATGGGCCCGTTGATAAGTCATGTATCTGTCTACGTGGGGAATTTACCAATTTCCCATATTTCACGAATACCACACACGCACACTTCCTTATATACATGAGCTAGCGTGAGCCTCGAACGGCTAGTTACCAGTCACATAGTTCAGATTGGCTCTCCGAGGAGAACATTGCAACAATCCTGGAAAGCATTGAAGCACGAGTCTCCGAGGAAACTCAATCAGATATAATCAGGCAGTACCCGAGGTTTTACCGGAAGCGCTGTTTTACTAGACCTGGATTCAGAGGGAGAGACGAGATTATAATAAAGTCATTGCAGGGTAACCAGACATAGTCCTGGACCCGCCTCCGAGGAGACATCAATTTGGCATTGTGTTGACCGGATAGTAGACACATTGCATCACGTGTTCTAAAGGAAAGCTGTGATCTTGAATCAGCAATGATCGAGAGCCTAGACCTAGCTTGACAGCTGTCTCGGAAAGACTGCCGAGCCTCGGAAGAATATCCGAGTCTCAGAAAGGCAACCGAATCTCGGATCGCTACCCGAAGCAGAGGAAGCCGAGTTGGCATCAGAGGGTTCAAACACTGGTTCACCCAGTCGGGATTTAGGTTCCTACAACGGGCAGAGGAACTTCAGGATTACAGGAACACTCACCGAGGAGAGCTAGACGAAGAAGACCTATCCGAGGAGCGAGTCGAACGAGGGATTATTCCATTCCTCGAAGAACATCATTTCCAACCAAACCGGTTGTGAAGCTGTGCTTTGACCTGCATCATTACGAGGGACGATCGGTAGACGACATATGGCGTGCTCAGTGGCTCGGGTTCCTTTCCGAGGTCACCTAATCATTATTTATCATCTCATTTTAACTGTATAAAAGGACCACATACCTACCTAGTTAGACAGCAAACTACCTGGAGCTGGGGCACAGGACAGTGTCACAGGTTTCGGTCAGTGTCGGCTCTAAAGGACATTTGCTACAAGCACCTGTACTTTGTTACTCGGAAAGATTGATTGGCACACCGTTGGAATCTCACAGACCCATCCGCGTTCAATCGCATTTGAGTACATACCCAAGGCGGACCATCTCAAAGTTTCTATTCTAGACTCAGCGGACCGTTGCAGTCAAATTCACTTCCTCTTTATATCCTGGCGGACCGTCGAGGATTGTTATCCCGCTGAAAAGCACAAACCCGTTCTTCGGAACAAAACATGCCAGTTCTCTGAACTGTAAACCACACATCCTACTGTTCACCCCATTGCTTGTGAAACTTGTCAAGGTTTCCGAGGAGATTGATAGACTGTGTCTGAGGAGAACCTTTCCTCGTACAACCAAACTTGTCTTCCTCGAACGAATCACCTGCGCTATAGAATCTAATACTTGATTCTCACCCCCGAACACACACTGCTGTTCACTCATTGTCACGATTGGAGTTGTAGTTTGGTTTTGGTGTTGTTACAGTTTAGTGGATATATTTCCATTGAGCTAGAGTTGCATTAGAGCGTTTCCACCGCACCTAGAGTGAAAGCCTTTCACCGTAGTCCCAACCAAAGCTCTGTTGCTGTGCGATGCCATCGAGCGCACTGAGGAACAAGGGTGAGAAGCCACCAACAGGCAATTTGGGGGGGCGGCAACTGGTGGCAGCGTGCAGGTAGCGGCAGCGGCAGGTTCGCCTCACAGCGCTGGTGCTGTGACATTGTCACAGGATCATGGGTCTTCACGAGGCACGACCCGTTATTGATAGGGATGGCCACGGGTTTCGGTAAACCTGGTGGGTTTCCAGGTCGGGTCAGGCGGGTATAGGTTGAGCATTGGCCATTTTCCAGACCTGTACCCAGTGGGTACGTGTGACATGGCTGTGACTTAGTGTAAATTGACTGTAAAAACACAAATTAAAGAGGTTTTTCAGCAGAAAAAAAATGTATGGGATCCAGAATACACCTGGAACATCGGAATTTTGGTTCAAACCTGATGCTGCAAGGTGCCGAGGCTTGGATCACGCCCAGCCCAGGGCTGCCGGCGTCCTGTGATGGACCCGTGAACCCACGGGTTCAGGTTTGGGTTTTGCGGGTTAGGGTCCGGGTTGACCAATTTATACCCGAACCCAGACCCATGCCCATCCCTAGTTATTGAGCATGATACAGTGCTTTTTGCAGCACCTGGATTTACACAGAGGAGCGACACATGTTGATTGACAGCCGCCGACATAGCGGCACTGCAGTGAGGGGACAGCGGAAGAGGAGGCAGGTGGCGCTGTGAATGTCGAAGCACTGGGAGACACAAAGGAGAAGGAGGTGTCGGCCAGAGTGAGGGAAGGAGACAAAGAGAGCGAGGCCCTTGCTTGACAGCTCGCCACAACTCCCCACCAATGCCAAAATCACTGGTGTTGGGGGTGGAGGTCAATATCCTCGCACTTAGGAAGAAATTAGCCTCGGCGAGCATGGAAAGAAGGGAAGGGGAAAAGGACGTACTACAAGGTAGGCTTTTTCCTTGTTTGGCCCGCTCCTGCACCATTGTATCTTGAGGCCGGCGAAGCACCACGGACAGGTATTGGTGTCGGTGGCAAGGGATGGTGGGGACATGGCGGTACTGGGTATCACGGAGAGTGGTGGAGGGAGGAGAGGAAGGCACGCTGGCAGACATGATGGGAACCAGCACCTGGATCAATCCTGCCGCCGCTGCTGCCTCTGCCGCCGATTCTATATCTCAAATTCTCTCAAAATTTTATGAAAGATTCCAAATGCCTCGCAGTAATATACGCGGCAGTGGAAACGGTACTGGCTCCGGCATCGGTAGCCAATGGCCGCCCATCACTTTCCAGTGGAATCCACTGGCCATCCATCCTCACGTGGTCTGCCACTGGGGGTCAACAGCTTACGGAGGAGTTCAGTGGCCCAATGATCACACGAAGATCCCGCAAGATGGCTTGTTTTCCAGGGGAATTTGGCAACTTCCATTCGACTCTCAATCAGCATGAGGGCCACTGAAGTCCAGTGGAACCCGTTAAGCTATATTGCACCTCACTGTACCAGTGGATATTGCCTGAGCTCATGGTCCACTAGAGTCCAATGTTTTACATTCATGCATTGGACATGCTGGCCACTCATAGTCTACATTGTGTTTTACCATATTTTTTCATGCGTCTCACAACCACCTGATAGATAAACTGGATCACAATGTTATGTCTGAGGCAAATGAATTTATTGAGGTGCCGTCAATTGAAACCCCTTGTCAAAAAGCATCCAAGTGGACCGCAGATGCAGACCACGGTGAATAAGAGGAGACATCAGTGGCTACGAATTACTCGAACTCGAAATTGTTGATAATTAAACCCAATACTACCCCGTTGCTTCTGCCCAGAACGCCGCAGATAGCTCTTGGTTTTCTAACCACTTGTTTCAAAAAAATCGTAATTCACATCCGACATTTGGCGCAACTGGGATTCGAAGCCATGTCGAAATGTGGGCGTGTTTTCGAAAGTAGTCAAGAGTGGGCACGGCATCCTTTATGTAGCGGTAGCTAGCGGCATTCATGGGCGGACACTGGTTTCTTCTAACTAAAAGACAAGATGAATTCAATAAGAAAGTCCTTTGACCCTACTGACTTGGTACAAGTTGGCCGTTGACCCTGCAGGTACTGACAAGATATGGTGCCTGGTTGGCATCTGCCAACAAGATCCATATGGACCTGAAACAGACCAATCTACAGTGGTAATCCAGCAGGACATAGTGGACTCCACTGGAGTTCAGTGGATCAAGTAACACCAAGGCCCAATGCGGACTGGTGGAGATTGCCGTCAGACGTTATCTTATCTTGGCCTACCATGGGAAGCATCAGCTAACAACACCCCTTGATATCTGCCAGTGGCCGCCATTGGTGGCCGCCAACGAACTTTCCACCGGCGGGTATATTACTCACGCCTCGTGGGATTGAAATTCGAGCCTACATCGAAGCCCCTTTGTGCCAAACACGTGATGCACAATCAATAATTGAAACGCCGTGATACTGACTTCTCCGCTGTTTTCGTTCGACACCCCGAGCTCGCAGCCTAACCTCGCCCACGCTATGGACCCTCCTCGTGCATCAGAAAGATGTAGGTATCCAAACCAGAGCGTGGTCAACGTTTAACCTGAATCATTTCTCGTTGCAGTCTGTGCCTCCGATTCCGATCTCACAATCTCCTCCTGCGACGGAGTGATCTTCAAGGTTCATCGTAAGCATTTAGAAGTCCATTCCGACATATTTGCGGATGCGGCGAACGCGACTCAGCCCGATAATGAAGCCGAAGAGGTCGTCAAGCTTTCGGAGAGCTCTGCTGTGTTGGACCTTCTCTTCCAATACATGTACCGTCAGCCTCAGCCCGACCTCAAATCCGTCGACTTTCCTATTTTTGCTGGGTTAGCGGAAGCAGCAGAAAAATATGTGGTTTATTCTGCTTTACCTGCGATAGCGATTAAAATGAAGTGCGTGCTTAGAAGTGCAGCGTGAATCTCGCCTGAATTGAGGTCTTTACTTTCTAATAGGGATTCTGTCGTCAATTATCCACTGCAAGTTCTGGATTATGGCGCACGACACGACCACAAGGAGCTTGCGAACGAAGCAGCACGACTCAGCATAAGTCTCCTCTGGCACAAGCTATTTCTATCCTAGCACCGGATACTACTTTGCTCAAATGGGTGTGTTTCTGTGTTTCCTGTCTAACCCAAGGCTCAAATGGCTCTAGGTAAACTTCTATGACACATGGCATACCAACGCCCGTAACCTTCTCTCCTTCCTCCTCGGCCTGCATCATTATACCCAAAACTATCTCAATGATCTGGTGGCGTGTATCAGGGATCCCAAGTCATGCTTCACGAAACGCGAAAGCTTGGATACCATGGCCCGCGCTTCTGGGCAAATGCTCCGTGGGCCACCGCAACTTTGGGGCTTTTGTTAGACAGCGTGTTCATGCCTTGATTGGCTACGGACAGCCGGGCTGATAGACTTGAGACACTGGGATCAAATACTTGGACATATCGTTGGGCTACAAGAGACGATGTAACCCTCAATAGCTACAGAACATCAGGTACATATTGATGTGCGCAGGTTCAACTTAAAAGTAGTTCAGCGGCGTAAAAAGTAGCTCGACGAAACAGTGCTGAGTTGTGTGGCGTTTCCGGCCTGATTTTCTATTATCCTTTTGCTCTCTGGGTCTTTTCAAGTTTCAATTTACACCGGAACCACCGGGGCTCCGATCTCGCCGGTCCAAAAAGTAGGAAATCGACACAGCCAAAATCTGGAACGAGTCGCATGTCTAGAAGATGCGTGATTTCAAGGCCAGTTCATCGTGGCCATACCCACCATCGCGATGAGGTGGTTTATATATTTTAATTCCCCGACGATTGCCAACAAGAATTGCACATCAAAAACACACACATTCATCCTGTCTCTGGGTTCAATTTACTATGTAAGACATAGTCAACCCGAGTTCAAGTTTGTGTTCAGTTGCTTTTTAAACCCAACTTAAAATAAAAATGGTTAAATTCTGCGAAGACTCTTCCTTGGAATGCAACACTTTCCGCATTGTTCCTGGTCGCAGAGATAGGCGTCCATTCATAGTAAACGTCGGGTAATCCCGCCGTGAATTCTCCCAAATTTGTCGTCCCGGATCTCGGGATTGCAAGATGGAGGATGTCGAGCTTCATCGATCACTATAGCTTGAACCAAACGACGAAGATGATGACACGGGTATTACAGTATTACACCTTGTGTGGCATCTAGACGGTCGATCATTCAACGATCACGAACTCGGCGGCTTAAACCACTACATAATGTCGTTCGACTCGATGAATACTTCAAACTCTATCCATTCCATGAATAGTAGCCAAAAGAAGAAATCTACATGCAAAGCCGCATGTAAGATTAGCCCTTGACCCTCGTCCTCAGATCGCCACACGCGTGGGAGACGAGGGCGGCAAATTGAAAATCATCGACCGGCTTCAACGCTTGAATGGGGCTGCGAGATGCTAATGCAAAACCTACGAGAAACCTGAATTGCTTTTCTCCGTCGCGGATCACTACGCAGAGTCCACGGAAAGACGACAAAATAGTTAGTTTCAGGGACTTGATAGACAAAAAGGCTTACATTACATGGAACCAACGGTAAACGAACAAGCTCCATCGGCTGCTAATTCTGATAGCCGCGCAAGGAATTCTGGGGTGAATTCACGGTCTCGCCGCGAGCACCAACAGATCTCAATGCCGAACACGTAGTCAGAGCGTCCAGGAGACTCCGGGAGGTGATAAATTCCAGAATGCATCGTCACGGAATTGGCAGAGTGATATCAAACACATGAAATCGAGGTGAGGAACAAGGCTGGGATGATCAGGGTGCCATACAAGCTGGTGCAGGAGATTGTCTGTGATGAGCGCAGGACGACCGGAACTTTGGTCCTCGCAATCCGAAATGGACAGCTCCTGCAGCAGCGGCAAAACCGCCAGACATTGCAAAAGCTCGTCCTCCTCGATTATCACACTAATGTGGAGTAGCGTGAGGGTGGCATGTAGAGACGAACGTGAGGCGAACTCCAAAAATTGGGTTTGGCTCCAGCGAGACGAGGACCGTCACGAAGACACCGAAGAGAATCCAAACGAGGCAAAGTTAAGCACCTGAAGACTCTACCAAGGACGGTCTGCGTTAGCATATGGCTGAAGCTACCGGCGATTGTAATAGTCAACTCCCAAATGTCGGAGCGAACTGGTTGCAACTCTGCGATGGGAAGAGTAATGGATGGGACAGTGATTTTGAATTCAAAGCTACCCGATTCGAAAGAACGGAAGTGTAGAGAGCGCACGAGAAAGATCGCTTGTCTCTTCATTGCGATATTTGAAAGTGCTGAGCTGTCCCCAGGGAAGGGTCGGGAGTCCGGAAGTCCACTCAACAATCAAGACACTTCTCAAATGCGGAGCGACTTGGAAAATGTCATGTGCGTATGAAACGTTAGTCGATCCGATGCCCATGATGTTGAGAGTACGCAGCAGTGGAAGGTTTCTCTGGCACCGGGAGAAACGTAAAAGAGCTGGGATCAATCCAGAGGTGAACCCTCTTCCATCGGCGGGAGTGCTGACTGAGCAGTTCTAGAATTGAACGCTCATTTTCATCGCCGGGTTCAATGGCAAGCCGCACAGTAAGAGGAAAGTTTGCTCCGCGTGTGAGGGACGACGCAAAAAGGCGAAACAATGTCTCTGGGGACCTGGTAGATCCTCTCCACACGGCTGTGTCGAGTATTATGTTACACCACAACCCCGGGGACCCCATCACGATGACATGCCAGCGCGAGCACACCTTCTTTGACCATTAAAAAAACAATAAAAGATCGGTAATGGTGATGGACGTGCCTGAGAGAGCTGCAGCAGATAATTTTTGGCGAGCCGATCGATCTCCTCGCCGGTGTAGTCACCGCCGAAATG
Source organism: Mycena leptocephala (assembly GCA_029378395.1). Lineage (NCBI taxonomy): Eukaryota > Fungi > Basidiomycota > Agaricomycetes > Agaricales > Mycenaceae > Mycena > Mycena leptocephala. Next base: position 19,869 of record JARJLF010002348.1, read on the forward strand.
AGGTGCTCACTGGAAGAAGAGCAATTCTCGAATATTTCGACCAATAATTCGGGAGGAAGGCGTCGAATGGGAGAAAACACGCCGGCATCCATCGGTATACGATTCCAGTTTGCTTCTATCAGAGATCAAACCCGCCAGGCACTCTTTCAGCCTCTGAATTTTGGCATTATATCGTTCAAGCTCGAGCGGCGCTCCGTCAATCACACTCAAAATCCTGGATTTCTCGCGTGGCAAAGTATTGGAGCGCAAGATGTCCTGAAGTTCATCGAGTTGAGTGGAGTTAGGAAGGAGATGTGAGCGTTGAAAGGAACAAATATCACAGTGGACTTCGGTGGCGGACGATTGCATGGGCGACGTGGAAAAGGAAGGAGGTGGCAGTGCGAACAACTGTTTGCGGAACAACTTCGCCGGGACCTGCCGGGCGGGACCTGTGGAGTCTGATGTCAGTGGAGTCTTGTTCAACAAACTTGAACCCAACGTTCATGGTCACCACTCGCAAACAAGAAGCCTTGCAGGCCGAAGAGAAAGAGGCAGCGGACGCCCCCGATAATCTAACAAAGCGTCCGGCTCCAGAAAACTCGAGCCTGAAACCCACCGAGAACAATGATAACGGTCAAGAATCTGTGGATGCTCATGAACCGGAGGATTCAGAACCGCCAACAAGAAGGTCAAGATAGAGACACCGAAGAGGAGATTACTCGGAAAGATGAAGAGAGTGAGCGTGTGGCAGGTAAATTAACCCATCTCACGGTGGTTGGAATTGAACTTGACTGCTTACAGGAACAACTGAGCGGGGGCACATCTACTTCTTCTTCCGCCCCCGCGTCGAGACTGATGAGCCATCGTCCCTTGACGACGTGAAGAATCTCCACATGCTCCTCGTCCCGGGGCCGCCAAAATTTGGCACAGCTGATGATGCTCAACAATCGACTAATGACGCGGATTCGAAAGATATGGAATTGTTGGAACCGGGAGCAGACGCCGTACCGGCCGCTGCGCCGCTGGATATGTGGGGAAAGCACTATCGCCTGATTACCATCGGCAAGAAGACCCTCCCGGACCCTGATTCGCACCGCGGTGGCCGCAAGGAAAGCCTCTGGGCGACGGTCACAGCCGTAGGCGACGATCTGGAGGCTTTGGAGAGCGGCATGGGCGAAAAGACGTATGAGACGAAGACGCGCGGTAAGTTCTTTCCCAACTGAACCACAACTTAACACCATTGAATTGTCCTCCGCTAGGCACGCGCCACGACCCCCCCACGCCTCGTCGCACGCGGATGCTATGCTATCGTGAACAACGACGCCCAGAAACCATCCCAGGAAACGACGTATCTCGGATACAGCCTCTCGCACCCTACGCCAGCTGACTTGGGGCCCGTCCAAACCGCCCTCGGCATCCAACGCACCGCGGCGTTCTTCCTACAGGTGAAGAACCCACAAGCATCCGGCGCATTGACGACGAAGACGAAGGACGTAGTCTATCCCGCTGCCATCATGGAAGGTGTGTTCGGGAAAGGGACAAGAGGCCGGGACCCCACGGGGCTGCGCTTCGCGCCGTGCACGAAGCCCCTGATGCTCGACTACACGGGCACCGAGCTGCTCCTTGTTGCTGTTCGTGGCGGCGAATCTGGCTTGGAGGAAAGTTTGGGGGAGGGGCGTGGAGAGGGTGAGTCGTTATTGTGATATAGCTCTCATTTGTTAATTGAACTGTGTCTGATGTACAGCACTGACCGAGGCGGGAGAGATGGACGAGGTACTGACTGTACAGGACATCTTCAGAGAGCTGTGGGGTGCTGAGAACGGCGAAATGCTGCCTGACACGTTGAACGGGGAGTGGATTTAGTGTTGTACGAGTCGCTGTTTCGGCGTAATAATCACCTTGGACTCTCGCAGAATATATGTAATAGTTGTTTCCGAGTTCTTCTTGTAAAGGCATGCATCATTTTACATGAGCGCCATGAGCTCTAATTATACCACCAACTTCGACCACAAGAAAGTTTGGAAAGAGCTTGGTTTCGTTGACTTAGTACACATTCTTGTCTTTGAAGCTTTGACATAAAAAACCGACGATGGTGAATTGGCAAACAGATAAAGACTTGTGGACGGAGATTAGTCACTTTTTGTTATATACTCGAGGCCAGAGCAGCTGGGCACCAGCATCCGGTATTGTCAGTCCTCTTTAGGTAGCTCCATGTAAAATCATGGGTTCAACACTAATTCCAGTTTCAATGCAGTCGCTGAGTCGCTGCACGCTTTTCGTAGAACCCTGCCGCCTGAGATTAGGACCGTTTGTGTGTGTTACACTCGCGTTCTCGCATCGTACCTGTAATGGGGTATACCAAAAATCTCAACCAGCATCTGCTCGTTCGCGTTTATCCAAGACACTGGCGGCAAGCCTCGCGTCGTCCGTTGAATTCCTTGCGGATGATTCTCCTCGGATACCACAGTGACAATTCCGGTAAGAAGCATTGAACCAGGTTTAGAACATCGTTGATCGGAGGACAAATCTCCCGCACAGACTCGAATATATCGCTGTGGAAAACCATCTGCCACTGGGCGCGTCGTTCTGGGGAGAAAAACGATGTACATGAACCGGCATCTGCAGACGCAGCGTCCATCTGGAAAACACCCAGTGGCTACATAGGCTCGGATAGCCCTCAGTAGAGCCATAGAGCCACAGGCACCCCCCCGGTCTATGTGAGTATACATAGACACGGGTTTCTACCGTAGATTCCATAGAGGCGTAGACCTGCAGGGTCATAGCGCTCCATAGAGCTCCATAGACTCGGGGTCTATCCAATTCACCGGCCATCTTTTGATTGCAATCGCTCGCTCAATTAAATCACCAAAAAAAAAAGAATATATTCATTACGGCGAGATCTACGTAGAACGAGCGGCCAGGGAAAACATCGCATCCAAAGAGAACATGTCACCATGGTCCTCCTGCTCGGGGTCATCTTCTGGCTTGTATGAGGCGGCCCTAGTAAAGAAGATTAGACATGATTGCGGTAATGAGGGTGAAATTTACCTGGCGACACGTAACATCCGTTCTTGAGTTTCGATGGTGGTATTGCAAGCCGCACCGTGCTCCCTGACTTGCTTCTCTGAGTGGTCCATCCACTTCTTGAGGCCGGTGAGGGTGCCTTGGTAAGCCTTGAAGTACGCTTTGTGAGAAAACTCCTTGTTTTCCCAGCGCCCGGTGGACCACTCCTCAATGGCGCACAAAACCTGATCAATTGATTTAGCTGTGAAGGATGGCTGCCATGGATCCACTTACAGCCACAATGATTAGCGCAAGAGTGACAAGCTCGATCCGTGTCCTGTCTCGGAAGTAGAAGGCGCGATCGTTGTCCTTGATGCCAAACCAGTAGCTATTGAGGATATGCTGGAAGATAGGATGGGAGAACATCGACTCGGGGTAATGTTGTCAGGATCCTACATCAGGACGAACACGACATCAGTGCTACTCAAAATTATGCCCAAAAACTCACTGTGTAGATGTAGGTACGGATGATCTTTTCCACACGTGCTCGATTCTTCTCGAGTGTGGCACTGATGAGTGACGGCGTCGGGTTTGGAAGGGTCTTAGTGTCGACCAAGCCATAAGCAAGGGGTACAAAGGAGCGCGCGACGGACTTAAGCCCCGATCGGAATTGCGGGACTCGCGACCGTATCTAAATAGGGGCATTGAGTAATATCGAAGAAGACAACAAAGAGAACGGCGTACCAGCGCAATATCCTCGGGAGTGGGCTTGACATGCTCTAGGCTCAGATCGAAAGCAGCGTTGGTGAATGACTGGAGAATGACCTCGGTGAACTGATCTGTCCGAGCGAGGGCAGCGCGCCGACGTCCAACGGCAACTGGGAATGGCGTGTAGTGTGTGAGCTCGATTTTGACGTGGTCGAAGGCCAAATTGCAGATGTCTTGATGGTCGGTTTCAAGCGTGGCAATGCTACGCGACTTCTGCTTCTTCGTTTGGGGGAGCGCAGCATCCTAAGATTACTTGAGTATGGCAGTTGAGAGACGTGTGAGATTTACCTCTTCACCCGAATCATCACCCTCTCTGTCTTCGTCCTCGGTTGGGCCAGTCGTTGCCGCTTTTGTTTCTGCTGATAGGCAGGTTCTATGGTGCGTATCGTAGTCTGAATTTTGTAATAATATCAGTAACAGTACCATCAAAAAAAAATGGAGCATACCGCAAGGGAACTGACGGCAGGGGGTTCATCCGAGTCAGGAGGGCCCTCGTCGGGAGGTTGGTGCCAAGAGTCATCGAGCCCGAGTCCGCCATCATCGCGGTCAATGTCTATGGCGGCTCAAAGTCCAGGTATCAAAATAGAGTGAGAACGAATAACTTACCCAAATCGCCGTCGCCACTGCCAAAGCTTTCGAGGGATGGAATATTCTGATGCCCTGAGATAATGCTTGTGTTAGTGTACACCAGAATGAAGATGCCGGTGTACCTTGGCCAGAGCCTTGGCTATTTGAGGGAGAGTTCCAGCCTGCTAGCGAGTCAGAATTAGTCAAGAGCGCATGCAGTAACTCGAGCGTACATGGCGTGATCATAGGGCTTGGATTCACTGATCATCGATCAGCTCAAGTCGAAAGAACAAACGGGACAAACATACAAGATGCAAAGAGAGCGACTCGGGCGCTTTCAGGCAATGCAGAGAGCCACTCCAATCCCGGGTCGCGAGGAGGACCTTGCGTAGACGGTGGTGTGGGCATGAAGGAGGGTGAACTGCCCATCTGACTGAAATCAGTGTACATAGGACTGGAATTGGTGGTCACCGGCTGCAGCGGCATCCGGGGAGTCTGAGGAAGAGGATTACTAGTAGGGTTTTTTGCGAGGTGGGTGCCGGCCGGATTCGGGGTGGTGGTGGAGCCCACTGGGAGGCGTCGAGATGACTCCGGCGGGGGCGGCTGGTACACGGTTGCTGGGGTGCCAGATGAAGCGTGTCGGTGACTTGTCATTTGCGGAGGCTCCGATGCAGGCTGGGGGCCACTAGTGTTGTTGCGGACCTTGTTTTGTGCCCGAGTAGCCGCACGCTGTTGACCAGCGGCCCATTCCGTCGCTGCATCTCGTCTGGAAATCACTGACTCAGATTCCGACAGAAAGAAGAAGAAAAACTTGCCGTGTTCTTGGCGAGCAGCCGTAAGGTGTACCTCACGATGCCCTCGACCCAGTGGGCGAGGGGGCAGGTTGGCGTCGAACTGGGCGTCACTGAAGGGCATTGCCATGAGTGTAGGGAAGAAAACCAAGTCAGGCCATATCTGGTTGCCAACGTGAAAATTTTGCTGATGAGTCCGCATGCAAAGTGCGCATGATCGCCGACTGAAACACCCGCCCAAAACAGCACGCTTTCGCCCTTGCCCTCGCGCCCTCCTCGCAGTACCAACATGCCAGCGCCCACCTGTGACTTTTGCAAAAAAGTGTTTGACTCCTGGGACAATGTTACTCGCCATAAAAAAAATGCACCTGAGTGCCGGAGGAAAACTAACCAAAACTTGGAGCAGGTGCTAGAAAGACTTCGCGCAGAAAGACGTGTAAAAGATATTGCTAAAAAGGCACGTCAAAATGGCAGTGGAACCTCAGCGCCGTTCGAGCCCCCCTCTGCATCGGAGGACGTAGAGATGAATTTCGACGACGGAGATCACGCACCGCAAGAAAATGATAGCGGCGAGCCCGACGCAATTCCTCCCCTGCCGGCACCAGCACATGCACCCGGAAGCATTCCACAGACAGGATCCGGACGAAAACGTTGGAGAGAGACCGTACCGGGGCATGGTGGTGCGACATATGGCCTGGGGAAGACAGTGTTCGAAGAGATTCGGGACAACGAGATTTTGAAAGGTGCTGAGGTCTTGGGACCATTCAAGGACGAGGCGGAGTGGGAACTAGCAAAGTGGCTCATCAAGCATGTCGGACATACAGCCGCCGACGAATTCTTGAAGTTATCGATTGTGAGCATCTAATCTCGTCTCGTGCTGCATTGAATTGAACTCGTCAGATTGCGGACCGTGCACGGCCGTCGTACAAGGGAAAGACTGAATTCTTTGGCAAGATCGATGACCTGCCAGGTGGCGTCAAGTGGCAATGCAAAGAGATAGATGTGAAAGGCGACCTGCCCGACCTTGATAAAGATCCTACTGGTGCGACGATGCGGGGGGAGACAGTCGAGTTGTGGTTCAGAGATCCAGTCGAGTGTGTTCGCGAGTTGATTGGCAACCCGATGTTCCGTAACGCGATGCGGTTTGGGCCCGAAGAGCTGTATACAGACGAGAAAGGACAGATACGACTATTCGAGGAAATGTGGACTGGCGACTGGTGGAAAGAGATACAGGTGAGAAAGAATCGGCGATAAATAGACAAAGTACTCACGGTCTAATTTAGAAACGTCTACCTCCTGGCGCAACACTTGCTCCTCTTATCCTCTCGTCCGACAAGACCTTGCTATCGAACTTCCGCGGGGATAATTCCGCTTGGCCCGTCTATCTCACCATTGGAAATATTGGGAAGGAAACTCGACGCCAGGTTTCTGCGCATGCGACTATTCTCATCGGGTATTTGCCCATCCCAAAATTCGACTGCTTCAATAAAAATACGCGATCTCTTGCAAAGTATCGTCTATTCCACCAGTGTATGAGCATCATCTTGGCTTCTGTGGTCGAGGCTGGGAAGACCGGGGCCAAAATGGTCTGTGCCGATAACTTTGTGCGGAATGTGTGGCCAATTCTTGCTGCATATGTCGCCGATTATCCAGAGCAGTGTCTTGTTGCGTGCTGCAAAGAGAACCGATGCCCGCTGTGTACAGTAAACCCCGACGAGCGTGGAGACCACCTACCCCACGATAAACGGGATGAGCTGGAAACCCTTTTCCTCATGGCACGTCAGCAGGACGGAGAGAAGGATACGGCATTCGAAAAGGAAGGGATACGCGCTGTGTACCCGCCTTTCTGGAAGGACTTGCCGCATTCGGACATTTTCCAAGCTTTTACTCCAGACCTCCTGCACCAGCTTCACAAGGGGTATTCAAGGACCACCTCGTCAAATGGTGCACAGAAATCATTGGACAAGTCGAGGTTGATGAACGTTTTCGGCAGATGCCCGATCACCCGGACTGCGTCACTTCAAGAATGGTATCTCGTCCGTCTCTCAGTGGACGGGGACAGAACACAAGGAGATGGAGAAGGTATTCCTTGGCCTCGTAGCTGCCGGAGCCCACCCTGAATTGGTCCAGGCGGTACGCGCTTTGATGGACTTCGCTTATTTGGCTTCACTTCAATCTCACACCTCAATAACACTTGCTGCGCTATCGACTGCGCTGGACGACTTCCATGCGCACAAAAAAATATTCATTGAACTGGGTGGGCGAAAGGAACATTTTAATATCCCCAAGATCCATTCCTTGGAGCATTACGAGCCATCCATCCGCCTTTTCGGGAGTACTGACGGATTTAACACCGAGTCGCCGGAGCGCCTGCACATCGACTACGCCAAAAATGCATACCGGGCTTCCAACCGCAAGGACTACATCATACAGATGACTCTGTGGCTTCAGCGCCAAGAGTCGGTGGCCCGGTTCAGCGCCTTCCGTGAATGGATGTTTGCCCCGACTCCAGTTACAACCGCTCAACTTATTCCCACAGCACCTCGCCCCGTCGTTCTTTACCAGGCCTGGCCGGGGACCCACCGAGGAAGATGCCGACACCTTGATCCATCGAACTTACTCGATCGCAAAGCAGCCTCCCGCAGCAACGCGTCGTGTTGTTGCATCCCACATCATCGCAAAGGATGGCCATAATGCTATCCGATTCCTGCCTGCTCTGTCCCAATTTCTTCGTGTTAATTTCAACTCTTCATTTTCTCCTTATGCCTTCGACGTTTTTCCCACTTGGAAGCGGCTCAAATTCACGCTGCCAAATATACCCGAGGTCGGCCAGCGCCATGCAACTAATCTTGTCCGGGCGACGGCACCTGTTATCCCCCCGGGTGAGGCTCGTTATCGAACCGTTGAACCTGCATACCACGATTTCGCCCTTGTCAAGACCCAGAAGCAAATCTGTTTACAGAGGGAACAGCTCTGCAAGGTTCGTGTTCCTCCAGCTCTTGACACCATGATGATTGATTTGTTCTTGGTAGGTCTTCGCATTGCGCAAGTCCGCGTAATTTTCCAGCTCCCTGCACACTACCCCGTTAAGTCGTCACAGCCGCTTGCCTACATTGAATGGTTCACCCCTTTGCGGGCGCCGAACGATCTAGATGGGTACTATCACGTCAACCGTTCTACTCGCAAGATTTCAAACCAGGAGGGCCCGTACGCTGAAATCATCACCGTTGACAGGATTGTGCGCAATGCGATGCTTATACCTCACAAATGGGACCAGGACTCAAAATTCCGTGTTAACTCACACATTGACGGACATTCATTTTGCATGTTCAAGCTAAATTATAAGGACACTCTTCCCGTGTAATCAAGTCGGAATGCATTCATATATATCTCGTACTTCTCAGAATATTTTTCTGGTGAACCGGAAGCCGTTTCCTCTCATGTACCCGGCACTTGACCATTGAGCGCTAATTCAGCGAAGCTCTCGATGAAATTAGTGCCCATCCTTCTTAAGAGACAATTCAAGATATCACAGGAATAATATATTAGAAGCACTAGCTACACCATCCAAAACTCATTCTCTTTATTTCTACCGAAGGGCCCGCTGCGAGCGCACACAAATTGCGATGTTTGCGCCGCAAGCGTGTGGTGGTCCGAGTGAGCCGGTGTATCTTCTTGAGGATGCGCTGCGCTTCATCGCGTGCGCGCTTCCTTCTTCTCTCCATCTCGGCGGCCTAAGTTGAGGCTGAGTATTAGATAAAGCAAGAATGATATGTAGTCTCACCATAGTCACGCGTCGCACTAGATTCCGGGGCCGCGAGCTTGTGTTCTGCACCGAGTTCGAGTTCGGGCTGACTTTCTGAAATGAACTTTTTGAATCAGGGAAGAGCGATAGCTTTGTGTTTACTCACTACCGGAGGGGCTCGCCGAACGAGGCGAGCACGCCGGGCGAGAATATCGGAAGGGGGTGGATCCGACGACATCTCAGAATCGACTCCGAGTCGGACATTTGGAGCGGATATTCGCAATGAGCGCTGAGTTTCAGGTGGCGACAATGTCTGCAACTTATTCAGGGAGGGTAGCCAACATAATTGACATACCTGTACACCACTGAGCAAGACCAGGTCCTCCTCGCCATCCTCGAACGGCTGAGACGAGCCGATGATGTCTGCCGTGTCAAGCTTCAAGGACATCTCCATTGAGTCTGGGAAACCAAGCTCTTCACCATCCTGGCAGGGCTGGGAGGTGGCGACGAAGTCCATTGGTAAAGTTGCAAGAGCCAGCTAGGGTAGTGCTGATGCGAGCTCAAGTTTGTATCAGGTAGTGCGGCGCAAGATACGGTAGGCGGGTAAGCTCTCGGAGCTGAGTGAGGGACATGATGCCACATAGATTTGGGTAGAGGAGAGAGAACTACATAGAGCCGAAGCTCTATGGTAGATGTGTGGATCTATGGGAGTCTATGGAGACGTCCCAAGTCTATGGGCGTCTACCGAGACACCGCCACTCTACCACGTGGGCGGCGGATCTATCAAAGAAAAACGGGTTTCCAGATGTCGGGCCTGCTGGAAGCTTCAAGGACGAACGCCGGATGGAAGAGGTCTCGAGGGAGAAGAGCATGCGGTGGTCGTTGGACATGGACTCGTCCAGCCATGCTGCTGAATCAAAGTATTCTTCAGAGCATGAAGCCAGCGATGGGAGCGGGTGTAGGTGACTTTTAGAGCGTCGGCTGTCGTCAGGGGAATGCGCGTTCGGCTTGCCCACTCGTCCATGTTTCTGACATCGCTTGAAAAAACAACCTCGCCCCGTACTGGTTTGCCCTATTGGCCCAAGACCGATCAGTCACATGCACTACTTGAACAATGTCTGAACCCACTGAATTTCCGTATAGGGCTAACTTTGACTAGGATCTAACCTAGACTCAAACTGCGAGGCATCCAATCCTAGGGGTGTTGAGGTGGATGCATATTCGAAGTATGATATTAATTCACCGATTCTGTACGACTTTCTCCCACGGAGTCCATGTCAGAATCAATATTTTCATACTGTGAATCGCCATAATCGATGTGTAGTCGTATGGTGGTCCGGAATGCTGCCGTGATCACTGGTCGATTCTGCATAATTTGCTTCCACGGAATCCATATCAGAACCGATGCTGTAGTGTCACGCCGGTCCGGAATGTTGCTGTGAGCGCTAGTGGTTTTGTAATCCAAATGCGCCAGAGTATCATCACGAATTGGGCCGGGATTTTCTGCGGCTGGGTGCACGCTGGACAGTTCAAGATAGTAATGAGGAAGATTCAGACTCGATCTTTGAACGTCTCACCCAACTACCATTACAGTCAACTCTGCATCATGATACAAAGTTGGCAGGATATCTTCAAAAATGCCCGTCGCACATGCAGACGCATTTGGTAGGAGCTCTGCAGCTCGTGGCCTGCAGAAGGTTCACAACGACAACACATTCGAGAGAAGTGAAGATGCCTTTCCTCCGCAACAGATTCGCGAATTCACGACAACTTTCGTACCACGGTTGCAACAACCAATCTTCTCGATCCAGCTTGCTAAACCAGCTCGAAAGACCGGTCAGGATGGTCATGGCCAGAAAATCAACGCCGTCATAGTCGAATGGTGGTTCTGGGTTGTCGATGGGGCCAAGCATAAGGATGTCGGCCCCGATGTCCTTGAGTACCCAGACCATTTCACAGCATAACTTCTTCGCAACATCGGAGTGTACTGCTCCCATATCAAGCCAAAATCCTGGTAGATCAAGGATTCCTCCGAGATATCGTAAGGAGAGTATACCGGAGTAAGTTCCACTTGAATTCGAATTAAGATACTTAACATGCAGTTATGTATTACTCACGAGGAATCATGTTCAACCAGCAGCCGCTCGATCGCACTGAGTCGACCCTCCTCACAGGTGGTCAAAAGCGTGACCTTGCTCTCCTCCAATATTGCTGAGACCGTTGTATCGGACAAAGAGGTTGCAGCCAATGCTTTCCAGAATGTCCATTCTTCATCTGAGGGATCAGTAGGGCGATCCCAGAGAGTCGATACAGCATCCGGGGATGCCGCGCCGTCAAGAAAATCGGCTCTTATGAAAAGACTCCGGAGTCCAGGAAAGAGAGTGACAAGTTCCACGATGTCCTTGAAGGCGCGACACTGGGTACTCGCGGACTCACTCCTGACGGATAAGTTGTGGAGGTTTAGATCCGACTTTGCCAGGATGCGGAACGCACGGGAGTGTATATTTCATGAGCTTCAAGCACCGCTTTCTCGAGTTTTGGTACGATCGAGGTACGCAGCAGCTCTAACTGCTGAACCCTCTCTTCGCCTTCTCCGAAGTACAATTTGATCTTCTGCGCGACAACATGCGAACCCATGCCCAAGGCATGTGCAGCGCGGTTGGCCTGGGTTTCTAGGATAGCACCCAATGATGTATAAACCTGAGCGAGAGTTCGTCCTGGCGATGGATTCAAGAAAGCATTGAGAACAAGAGCCCATCGTCCCGCCTCAGCATGCGAGTTCTCTTCTGTCTCAGCGACGATCCTATTCGGATCGGCATTCCACGGGATAAGCTGGGTTGAGGCCATTCCACCAGGGTGAGAGGAAGTGAGCGGACAGGGAATGGGAGAGGGAAGATTGCTGCAGGTGCGGGCGCTTGGCGGGCGCTTACGATTGACATGCATAGCCTATAAACAGATTCTAAATTCAGGCGATGTGATGACCAAATGCTGTTCGATACAGAAATCCAACACACGCCCGACAGCCTGAGGGTTGGCTCACCACATTCTATTCGGCGTTGGGAAGGTCGTAGCCGATAGCTGAATCGGATGATGTTGATGATTGATGACTCCGAGTCCCTGTCACTCCCAACCTCGACGTTTTTTCGTCCGGCCGCTGGTCACCTCAGACCTGTTGTTCCAATCTCGAGCAGAGTCCTCTCAGCACAGGTTGTCGTATCCCGCGTACCTTTGGCCCTCTTCCAACGGTCGAGGCGCAGGGGACCTTATTCCTGGCTTCGCACTGGCAACCCCGGGCCCTTGCCTACCTTCACTTTAATTTGGATACCCATACCCCTTGGTCAGGCCTCTTACACCGGCTAACAGTTACTCAACGTCAGCAATCTTATAGAATCCTACAATTATTTGAACAATCCCGGTCTTCTTTCGCACCGCCGTACTCCGAGTCGACATTGATAGCACACGGTTTCCTTAATTCGACTCTCCCGTCGGGTATTCTTGGCCGTTTTCTGACTGTACGGCGTTGGTCTTCCCGTATAGGGCCGTCCGTCCAATTCGAAGGTAGTATCCGAATCTAGATAGCCGATTCGCTTCTTGTCTTATGACTTTCCTCGACAGCCTTCCACGTTGCTTCCATGGGCAGGCCCTTCCTATACTGTAGCTCCACTAAGTCCCCCCACCATTGAGTCGCTTCCACCATTTCTAGGCATCAGCACTATGAAAATGGCCCCTCCGACGGACCACCAACGGAGACTCTCGCGTGCGATGATCCGAGATGTTTCGAACCTGGTCGGCTAAATTTGTATTCGTCGGGCACACTGACAGTGACAGATTTCGGCGGATGCTTCCCGCGTGAGACTACGTATAAAAGCCTCGCTTACATTCGAAGTACCATCCCCCATTATGTTGCTCGTACCCCTCTACGTTCTCGCCGGGCTTTTGGCCTTCGCATCTGCGCATCCACAAGCACTCGTAAAACATTCACTCCCCGACATTCCTTCTGGCTGGATACAGCTCTCAGACGCTCCGTTAACTCCAAGTCGAGGCTTGAACTTGCGATTCGGGCTGGTCCAGCATGGCTTTTCTCACCTCGAGTCCTTGCTGCTGAATATCAGCGATCCGTCCCACCCCAGCTACGGGAATCACCTCTCAAAAGAGCAGGTACATGCCCTGTCGAAGCCGTCTAACAATACCCTCAAGCTTGTTGAAGGCTGGCTGGCGACACACAACGCGAGGAACGTGAAATGGTCGTCTTCGCAAGACAGTGTTACCGCGGTGGTGCCCGTTTCATCTGCCGAGAGCATGCTGTCTACTCGTTTCGGCGTGTTTGAGCATGCCAAGAGCGGAAAGCGTGTCGTTCGTACATTGAGCTACAGTCTACCTGAGGACCTGGTTCCCCATATTGATTACGTGCACCCCACCACCGCCTTTTTCGATCCGCTCCGACACGGCATGGGCAAGTTCTCTTCTGAGGAGCTCTCCGACACCGTCGCGATTCAGCCGCATCTCGATAGACGGCCCGTTGCGCTCAACCAGAGCGATTTTCCGAGCTGCGTCAGAGTCGTCGACCCCCCCTGCGTTCGGAAATTATATAACATCGGGAACTATACACCGGCTGTGTCGGTACACAAAAACAATCGCATTGGAGTGTCAGTATTATTTCTTATTACTTTCTTCACACTGACGTTGTATCGAGGAAGGGCTGGGTATCTCGACATCTGGGCCAGGCCGTGGGTTCTGTCCATGTTGTTGAATCTTCTCTGATGTTTGGCAGTGACTCACTCGAATTATATCTCAATGATTACATACCGGAGTCCATCGGGTCCAATTACACGATGGACGTTGTAAACATTACGGGTAGGTCGATCTCTATTTCTGTGTACTGCTGTATAAAACAGGTTTTCAGGACCTTTTACTCCCATTTCCTCGCGGCGAGGGTAATCTTGATACTCAACTGGGTCAGTCTCGCACCACAGGCCGGGATGTGTTTATATTGAAAGCCTGGCAGCTATCGGAGTTGCGTACCCCATTCCTATGACATATTACGCCACAAATTCGGTCCCTCCTTACATTCCGGACCAAAATCAAGACGGTGAATTACCTGGCGTGAACGAACCATATCTAGAGTAGGTTTCATCTTTCTATGCGCGATTTGACTTTGAAGGCCTAGATAGCTTCATCGATTATCTGCTGGGGCTTGATCACCCCCCAACAGTCATTACGACGTCTTACGGGGATGATGAACAAACCGTGGAATTCCTCTCGTTTAATGACCAAGCTAACCCTAATTCGGCCGTCGATCATAGGTCCCCAAGTACGTTGTCGTTGTCAACATCCATACTTTTGCTCACATGCAACCCAGGACTATGCCAACGCGGTGTGTCAGGGATTCGCAAAACTAGGGGCCAGGCAGTGGTCTCGTTGAATTGGATTGATTACGACCTCACTGCTCCCGACAGAGGTGTTTCTGTTTTGTTTAGCACTGGAGACCAAGGTTTGGGCATCGACGATCTCCCAGTATGTCTTTCCCGCGCTCCGTACAACCTCTTCTTCATTATTTCTGGCAGACATGTATTGCCAATACAGGAAATAATGCAACAACATTTCTTCCGGTCTTCCCGGCGTCTTGTCCTTAGTGAGCCGACATTAATCGTAATTGCCCTGTGTTGATGCTGTATGGTAGCGTTACCTCCGTCGGAATGACCCAGGGATTCTTTCCCCAGACGACTGTCTCCTCGTCCGGGGCTGGATTCTCTTATTATTTTGACCGGCCATCGTACCAAGGTACGACTGCCAAAATACCCTTTCGAGCACATTTCAACCATCTCAGATGCCGCCGTATCTGCCTATCTTGCGGGCTCAGCGAATAAGGACGAGACAGCTCTGCAGTCCAGCATGTATAACCATCGAGGTCGTGCATATCCCGACATCGTATGCACCGGTAAACTTCATTCTGGATGAATTTACCTGCCTCTAACCAAAGATTTCGTCGTATCAGGTGGTGGAGCCTTTTTCGACTACTTCTTCAATCGGTGGGATATCGGCGGCGGTACCAGTGCCGCTGTGCCCACCACTGCTGGCATAGTCGCCTTGCTCAACGATTGGCGGCTCCGACACGGGAAACCGACAATGGGCTTTTTGAATCCGTTCCTATACGGCGTAGGCATGAAGGGGATGGTCGATATCACGTTCGTTCCGTTCCCTCTGCTCTTCCACCTTTTCATAATTGTCAAACAGAGAAGGCATTGTAAACGGCTGTGAACAGCCAGGTTTCAACGCTACTCATGGGTGAGTTAGTTTTGTTTCATATTCGAGCATTATTGACTCCAGAGTACAGCTGGGACCCAGCATCCGGTATGTCATAAACACAAATCCTCGCCTTAGTTCTCATGATATCTCCAGGCCTAGGTTTTTTTGACTTTAAAAAGCTACAATCGCTTGTTCTCTGACGTTTTTTCTTGGCAAAAGCTGGACAATTAATTAGTGGCGGTGGTTGCGTTCATGGACCGTAATTATTCGGCTTCGATGGACTTCTAAATCTTTGAATATTCATAATGAGAACAATTCGTGCTTTATTAGAGGATTCGGCGTTAATCGGCGTTTGTAATCGCCGAATGAATTCGGAATGATGGTGATCGAGTCACTCTCTCCCCAAACCTTCACATCGTTTGCTAGCCGTCTGCCATCGCAGTCGAGAGCATGAGTATGCTATATCTACTGAACGAACTGCATTCTACTGCTGAAATATAGTCAAGACGTAGACGCACTTGACGGCAGACTGCTCTTTGCTATTCCAAAAAAAGGTTTGAGAGCGCGAACGTTTACTCTTCATGCACTACATTCTCCCTCAGGAAGGCTCCACGAAAAATGCCTCAGCATTCTCTCAGGTTTTCTGGTGTTCACTGTCTCTCTTTACCCATATTCATTCCCATGAAGGTGCCGACATCCAGTTCCGGAGACACAACAGGCTCGATGTCTGTCTTGTCCTCAACCATAACATTGCCCTGTCTGTATCTGGCTTGACCTACGTGTTATTGTCTCATAATCCCTCCAGCGTATTTCTTCCTGCTTCAGATATTCCTTCTTTTGTTGGAAAAGGCAACGTCGATCTTGGGATTACCGGTCACGACGTGATCCTCGAATCTCAGATGCAGAACCACGTCACAGAAACTTTGCGGCTTGGATTCGGAAAATGCGCCCTCCAAGTGCAAGTTCCGGAAGCTGGCACCATCAAGAATGTCGAGGACCTTGCTGGAAAGCGTGTCGTCACCAGTTTCGAAGTGCTTTCAGGGGAGTATTTCGGAAAGCTGGACGAAAAATTCAATCTTTCTGGCGATCAGAAAACCAGGATAGAATATGTCGGAGGGAGCGTCGAAGCTGCCTGTGCGCTCGGCCTGGCGGATGGAATTGGTACGTGATCGATATTTTCGCCGAGTACTGTATTTTTATGCCAGTGCAGTCGATCTCGTCGGTAAATGAAACAACTTGCGCCTTTATTTCCACCCATTAACCATCCTCAGAATCCGGCGATACCATGCGTGCAGCCGGCTTGCACGCCATCGCCACGCTTCTCGAATCCGAGGCTGTGCTAATAAAATCTACCGTCCCAAAACACCCCGAACTCTCTCCTCTCATCGACCTGGTGACGGGTCGGATAGCGGGTGTCATCGCGGCGGGAAAATACGTTGTATGCCAGTACAACATCTCCCGGGATAAGCTCCCTGCAGCGACTCTCGTTACCCCTGGGCGCCGTGCGCCGACAATAAGCCCACTCGAGGAAGAAAATTGGGTCGGCGTCAGCAGCATGGTCGAGAAGAAAAAAATTGCTGGGATCATGGACCAGTTGGTGCAAATTGGGGCCGAAGATATATTAATCTTCAACCTTGATAATTGTCGAGTCTAGGTGGTGATAGTGCTGGCGACATTTCTGGAACATGGCGACGAACGTGGATCTCTTTAATTTTCCGCTACTCTTCTTGTCTGTGACTGAGCCTATTCCTTTGCCCGGAAGTTGGTGTGACCGTAGGTGAAAAACCGCGATCGACGAATCAAATACCAGGGATAACTAGCGAGCGAAGCCGGCGCAGCACGTCCTGATTCTGACCGCAGTAAACCAAGTACACCAATGTGTCCGAGTGAACTGTCGGCACATAACAGTACAGGGCCGGTTCGAATTGCTACGAGTGAACTGCCGGCACAGGGCAGCGCGGGGCCCGTTAGAATCACTACCCGAATAGTCTACAACTCCTTCCTCTTCGTCACAACCCAATTGGGCGAAACTCCGAGGGAATGGTATTCAACTTGAAGGTAAGTGCACTGAGGCTTGGACTGGAAAATATTAATCGTTGAATCGTGCATATTTGTAGGCTACAGTGCAAGCCTGAAATTGAGCTCTCTGCTTTTCGTTTCATTTCATTTTTATTTTTCCCCCTTGTTTTTTGCCCGGCCGCCGAGGGTGGCAGAATCACTTGACAATGACATCGGGTTGACGGCATTATTAAATCGGTATGCGACTTTCCTCAAAACCTGATACATCCTGATGCGTCTGCCAGGGAATTATATCCGACAATGGTCAGACATGTGCAGCGTCAATGAGAAGTTCACTCTTTAAATAAACAAGGCGTGAATTTTTCTCCCAATTGACAACGATGCTTATAATCGCGACGACCTGCTGATTACTGCGGGCCTGAGGTTCACATTTGTTATAAATGGAAAATGTTTCTTTCATTTCACCCAGTGAATGAAGCAAAATGAATCTCCTCAAAATTTCCCTCTTCCTTGCAGCTACACTCGCAACCAAAGGCGCGGATCTAGGCGGGAGCAACGACGATCATAGGTGGATTGCCCCCAAGGCCACCGATGTTCGTTCACCGTGCCCCGGTCTCAATACGTACGCAGACCCTGTCTCCTTTCAACTCTAGCTGACGACCTATCAGACTCGCTAATCATGGTTATCTTCCTCGGCACGGAAAGAACATCTCAATCCCGATGATATTGAAGGCCGCAATGGGTAGAACGTTTCTAGCATGGTATTGGAGAATGGACTGATATTCCTTTAACCACTAGATGCCTTCAATGCCGCACCTGACGGGATCATACAGGCAGCGAAGGTTGGTCTCCTTTCCGGCGACGACCCCACCACGATGAATCTTGACGCTTTGAGGCTGTGCGTCGCGCCTGAATGAAATGAAAGTTGAATTGACCCCTCACATACTAGGCACAATCTCATTGAGCACGACGCTTCCATCTCGCGCAACGATGACGCCCTCGGCGACAACCTCCACTTCAACGAGACCATTTTCGCCAATCTCGCGAACGCCAATCCCGGAATGGATTATTACAACGCCACTTCTGCCGCACACGTCCAAGACGAGAGGCTAGCCATTTCCCTCCGGACGAACCCCAACGTCACCGATACGCCGAAAGAGGTCGCATTGCGAACCCGCGAATCTGCGCTCTATCTAAGTGTGATGGGTAACGCTCTCACCGGTGTGGCTCCCAAGAAGTACCGATTTTTATTTTATTTCTCAAATTATTTTTGACATTTGAGCCTAGATTCGTTCAAATTTTCTTCAGGGAAGAGCGTCTGCCCATTGCTGAAGGGTGGAGGAGGTCTAACACAACCATCACCGCGGATACGATGAATCCTATTCAAAATATGATCTTCTTTGTTTCGAACTGGACATCTCCGACCCAGCCGTGCGAGGACCTGGTCCTTGGGCCTAACCTCACGATTTAATTCCATAGTTTTATTGTTCCCCAAGTACATACTTTTGAAGAATGGCTAGCATTTAGCCTTGATGTCTGCCCCCCTCGGAGTCGTAGTGCAATAACACTACTATTCCCCTAGAGACACATACAGCAAGTCAGTGTTTCCTCCAGGATGGGCACAGTGACGCCAAAGTCATGGACTTTACCACTCACTCCGCGTTGGATCGAGATTGGAAAAAACTGAATTGAATCCAATACGAATTGCTGTCTTAGAAGAATTTCTTGCAAAAGGTAGCTTCTATGTAACCCAAAGTACAAAACCGAGACAGCCACACGTATGATTTTATTTTGGTTTGTGTGCTACCCAAAACTCGGCACGATAGATCCAACGCATCATTGCCTGGGCGTCGCTCGTATACTCGCATTCAACCGTCGTGCTCTGCTGCCCATCCTCCCGCAGATCGATGACGAAGCCGAGTTCCTCAACCGCTCCTAGCACCTCCTCGAGGCTCAGTTCGAGCTTTGACTGCGCGCCGCCTGTCCACAGGAGCGGACCGAGGTTGATCCACGTACCACCTGGGCGGAGGAGGTAGTATATGTGCTCGAGGGTAGTGAGAATGTTGAGGGAGGTGTCGATGAAGAATAAGGTGACGATGTAGTCGTACCCAGGGATCTGCGCAAGAACTGGACTAGCCGCGGGTGGGGGCTGCAAAGTGAGGAAGTCTTTTTCGACGAGTTTGAATCTCGGAGAGCTCCGGGGGACAGCGTCAGGGAAACGGATGGAGCGGAAAAGAGATTCCGCAGATCTCTGGTGAGAAAACCAATGCGCATATGGATGAATCGTATGCTCGTTCACGACGGAAGTCGTCGAGGGCTCAAGCAGGAAGCGAAAGGCCAGATTCATAAAGAAGGATAGTTCATTTGCGGTGGTTTCCATGAAGCCTACACGCAATTAAGAAAAGCAGCGTCACACGAAAAGCTGGGAAGCATACCGAGCTCCGAAATCTCCCAGGCAAGCCTTCCAAGCCCAGAGCCAGGTACAAGCACCCGCTTTGTTGCTCTATCGTCAATATCGACACTCCGCAGAACGTCCAAAATCGGCGTAAATATTTTTTCGCGCTCCCGGATGCCGTCAGAGCTCCAGTCACGAATGAAGTGCTTGAGCGACTCCCGCACCCGCATCAGGTCCATCGATGTTCCTCCACGTGGAGGCAAGTCGATATCAAACTGTTTCTCAGCAAGTCGGGCAATCGCTTCCGTGATCTTCCCGTTCGCATTCGTGGCCTGCGCAAGTTTATCTAACTTCGCGGGATAACCGAGGGTGTACCCAAGCCGTTTATGTGCACGACTGGTACTGGAATACGCGACCTGGAGCCCTGAAGCTTCCGCCACCGAAGAGGTTGCGGTAACGTGCGTATGTGTTGTAGGCTCGTTCCAGGGCGAAGGAGGGCAAGCCTAGTCTCTTATAAACAGACGCTACAACAAAAAAGTGCTCGTACCTGTGTAGGGAAAGCCGGTGTGTCACAGCGGACTCGGATTGCGGAATCTTATTGACTTTCGTTCAAACTGCTGGCGTCCTCGACCGCGACTCCATTTCGTCCAGTTCACGGAAAACTGCATCTTGAACACGCGAAGCGCCGAGTACGGCGGGAACGGGACGGCGACTGGGCTGTGTGACGTCGGTGTGGCAGGGACTTCCTTGCAAATCGATTATCACGTTCAGCTATCTTCAGATCTTCAATTACCTTGGATAGATTGTGTAGTAATCGATTTGCTCAACGTATGTTAAACATTCTTTGCGATGTTTTCGCTTTTGCTTGAGGCAGAAATAATGCGCGAAATTTGCCAGCAAATTCCTGCAGTTCCTCGCCGCAAACGATTTACTTGCATCCCTGCCCGAAACAGCACAGGCTCAGGCGTCCAGAGCAACAAATTAAACGTGGCAAGTTGTGCAAAATTCAAATTTGCCATATTGTAATGCGAGACTTGCCAGTAACCCTATTAGGTCTGTTTAAACAATGAGCATCTCAACGTTAATCAGATTTTAAACTTTGTTTAGTTTGATCCCAGTTTAAGGAGGGTTCAAACGATGTTCAAGAAAAATAGAAAAATAGAAAAAGAATGCCGACTACAAGACTCGAACATACGTGAGGTTTGGAGGAAAGTCAGCAGGAAAGGGCATCTTACAACTGAGCTAAGTAGACAATGTGGGACAAAGCTTTGGATGATCCTCTCATCAATTACTGTGTGAACTTTGAAAGTTTAATTAATTTTACAAGTCCGGGACATGTTGAGCAGCACTCGCAATTTAACTGTAGGTCATTCTGTGGCTTCTGCTTACCTATGGTGACTTGAAAGGAAAGATTGGATGGCCTCAATATCCAGGCAAATATTGTGGTCAGGCTACTACAGTCATTTTGTGATTTTTGCATTTTCCACGTAAGTTTTTTGTTTTTTGTTTTTGCTGGTCCTGGGTGCATATTTTTGGCTACGTAGATATCTCGGTATGGTGCCCATGAATATGACACATTTTTTCTCGATACACAAGATTGCTTTAAATCTGGGTAATGTTAGCTCAATGAGTGATTTTGCAGTGTGTTAGACTGCACGTGCTAAATTGGCCAACATTGGTGGGGCAATTACCGTAAAATTATCAACACAATGATTTGCATCCCAGGTGTTGAGTACAGAAAATTTGAGGTGAAAGGAGGGAGGGCAGCATTGAATGACACCATAAAGATGTGTTCATGTGATGTTGATACTTGTGCAGGTGGGTGCTTCCCAGAATCCCACTTGGATCCACACAGTTCCCGTGTGACTAAACCCATTCCACAGGTTTAGCAGAGGCGTGGGATCAATGTAGGATGGTTGATAGCTCTCATCGGAATTGGAAAATGCCCACTTTGCCAAAGTCAGAGACAAATAAATCTGTGCTACTCTCCAAATATT
>JARJLF010002349.1:0-41338 GCA_029378395.1 Mycena leptocephala
TCGACCGCGGTTGGCCCATAACTCACGAGGCCTCCGAGTGCCTCGCACGTCCACTCACAGACCCAAGTGGCTCGAGATCCAAACAAGGCGCCCCAGAAGAACCAACGGATGCGCGGCGGCCTTCGTGCTGCCAGTGGCGGGCCACTGAGAAAAGGAGTCCAGCACATCCAACGCCATTTGAATGACGCTGTCGTCATCATCGCTGGTCCGAACCGGACAGTGAATATCCCTCCCGGAATACCTAACCCAGAATCATGACTCACCACAATGATTCTACGAGCAGGCCCGCATGAGCCGTGGCCACCGAGAGTCCAGCATCATTGTGGACGCCACGTTTTTTAACATCTGCCAGGTCCACCTCCTAACTGGATATCTGGAGACTCAAGAAGCTGTTGGATCATATCTAGCATCCCTGCCTCCACAATGGCCCGCGAGCCGGCGTCCCATTGAGCAATATCCGAAAGTGAACGGACTATAGTCTGAATAATATGGCTATTCCCACTTCTAGATCCAGGAGCGTGATAAAGGTACGGTGGAAATATATCAGGGAAACTTACCGTAAAAGCGAGACCAGGCCGACGGCGAGCGCCGCGAGTGACGATTCCATATCGGTGTACGGAACCCGCGGGAGCTGGTCCAGTATCCTCGCTTCAACAGCCGCTAACGCACCATATGGCCATTGGGCGAGGCTCGTTAACGAGTAGATCGCATTCGCAACCACATCGGCGTTATCCTCACTAGGTGCAACAAATACAGTGAATTACGTTCCAACAAAAAGGATTAGGACCTGCCGCAATAATGAGACGAGTTGACGACAGGGATTTACACTCAATACAGCATTCGCGGGAGATTCGTGGCAGGAGAGGTGGCCAAGCATTTGGCAAGTCAACATACGAAGTTTGGCGTTTGGAGAGTCCAGGAGGTCATTTGTAAGATCCAAAATCTTTGCATCAATCGCCGCCTGCGCGCCGGAGAGCGACTGGGCAATGCAAGCAGTGCGTGTAGGGCCTGCTGAACGACGTCTGGGACACTGTCCCTGATAAAAGTTGAGATGACTCCATACGGATTCTGACAGAAGCTCACCGAAGTAGCGAAACGAGCAGTCCACACGTATTTCCGCCCAAGACAGAAGGTCTGATGGACTCATGGTCCGCGAGGCGTTCCACCAGCTCACACATCCACCTCCTGACATCACCATTTACAGATTGAAACAGCTGGTTGACGAGCTGGGACTGTAGCACTACGAATCCGCCAGCTTTCGCGCATCGTGCTCAGATACGGCCCTATCGGTAATATCCTTCAGGACCACAGCTTTCGTAGAGTCCGGGAGATGTTTATAGCTATCGAATGATTGGGACAAAGTTCGAATGGAATGGAAGGACGGATATACGCAAGATAGCTGACATAGATATCCAGGCTCTCCTGAGAAAGTGGGATACCAAAATTATCCTCGATGAATCGCATTGCCTGTCGATGATACATGAGCCTCATTAACGGTTTTGCTGCCGCATGAAGAGAATGGTTGCGCCGGGCGGATTACTGTCCGACCACCAGCTATGTACGCTTTGGGGCGTCAGCTGGCGAGCAAGCGGAGGCATGGAGATGGTCGAGCGAGAGAAAGAGGTCTATAGCTCTCCAGGGTTTGTGCATGACAGCTATAGTACAATCAGGGCATCTGACATGGGAACGGCGCTTGTTGGCCAAGGCGCTTGCTGAAATATGCGCATTGAACCAGATGCTCATTCCAAAATTGAGCTGCTTGCGCGTCAGTCAACCAGGAAGCTTTCTACAGCGGAATAACAGATTTTAAAGAAAGAAAATGGAGAGTGGCTGGATACGTTTTAAATTACGCTCTCAGAACGCCGGCCGTCGGCAATCGAAAATACGCCCCAAGATCAGTGTCATTCAGGAAAGGTTCACGAGCATTGCTGAGTCCCAGGTAGCGGTGACTTGCAAGTAACTGAGTTGAAGAAAGATAGCAAACAAGTCACGTGATGCCAAACAACGCTTGAAACCCGATTTGAGAATTTCTGTAATTCATCGTCCTCGTCCTTTGTTGTCCGTAACTATTCGAACAATCGATTGAACACAATTTTTAACCCACGATTTGATCGTACAAATTTTGCGAACTGGTGTTCTCCAGGTCCGACCGTCCAGTTACTTACTACTCAACTTGGTAGGTTGCTCTTCCACTCCCACCTCCCCTTCCAGCACTACCACGCTCCACGTCTATGATGCCGCCACTGCCAGTGGCATACCATGGCTCGTCGAAGCACTTTCGAACGTCTTTACCCTAACGTCGAGCCTTGCACTGGCCCAGACCGTCATTACCCTCGAACCATTCCACTGAATCCGGGCTCCGACCATTGCCGTCGGCCTGTTGGTCCCGCTCTACGATGCGCTCGCAGTGCGCCCTGGCTGCCCTCGTTCCATGACGGATCGTCTTCACCTGGAGCATCCTCGAAACTCTGGCTAACTTCATAGCGACGGTTCAGCGCAAGATGCCCAAGACACATGAGCATGGGCGGCTTGATCTCTGCGCATATGCGCACGAGACCGACAACGACGAAGTCATTTCTGCGCCCCGTAGCAGATGAGCGTGGATGTCCTCGGATGGCCTTATTGTTCCCTGAAGTGAGTGATGCTGTTTTATTTCATTCGTATAATTTGGATTACTCATCTGCTGAAATAAGTACGTAGGTCCAAATATAAGCGTCCCTGATCAACGCACTAGGTCCACCAGTGCTACCACGCTAATATATTTGAGAGCAAAGAACCTGGCCTGAGTCCTCGTTGAATAATTTAACGGGCGATGCAATGGCATACACATCGGTGAAGCCACTGCGACGACAGAATTACTGATCGGAGGGAATGTTCGGCGGGTTCAATAGGCGCTGTGGCGCTAACCTTCGAACTATACATAGCGATAATGAGTGCACACTGTACACATATCGGCCGGTCCAATAAGGCTTTTCTTCCTTCCCCACCCCATCCACCCTCTGCCCGCACACATGGAGGCCGATTTCGTCTTATGCGACAAAGAGAGCGAGCTCTCCGCTGTAACCGACGCCCTTCGAGAGTCCTCCACGCTGATCCTCGATTGCGAGGGAACCAATTTGGGGGTGAAGAAGTCGGGGCGTCTTACGTTGATCTCGTTGGGTACTCAGGCGCCAACCAAGAGCAGGCATATCTTATCGACGTCCTCGCTATCGGGAAGGACGGATTAAAGCCGATTTTCGATATCCTCGAGTCGAACAAAGTGCGAAAGGTGGTCTTCGACGGTCGGATGGATCAGAGCGCGCTGTTCCACGAGTATGGTGTTACGATGCAGAACGTTGTGGACCTTCAGCTTGCGGATATTAAATCCCGCCATCTTCGTGGGGAGGAAGAGGGGTCCGCGGAACAGATGGACAGGTTGTCCCCGTATTTGCAGCGCAGCGAAGTGCGAGCCAATATGCAATTGTACACAAAGGTGCAGAGGCTCGCTGGATTGAGGAAGGCTTTGGAGGAGCACGATGTAGAGGTGGAAGAAGGAAAGCTGAAGATGAAAAGTACGTTCGCTTCTAAAAGCTGATTTCAAGCCGAAAACTTACGGGCGGAACTTAGCACAAGGATCAGGCTATTGCTCCAGCCCGCCTGACCGCGAACAGCTGTTGTACGCAGCCAACGACATCTGGCTCATATCGCGTTTACTGGCGCATTTTGAGCAGGCGGGCTACCTTGATGTAAATCTCCCGGAGGAGAGTCTGCGATACGTTACAATGTGGGTCGACAACCAACCTGAGGGCTGGCGCCGCCAGGACAAGTGGAAACTCCATGCGTTATTGCCCCTCGCTATCCTCGACGCCACGCCTGCGTATGCAAGGACCCAGCGTTGCATTGGATGCACCCGCCATCTGCCACAAAACTGTTTCTCCAAAGTAGCGTGGAGCAACAACAAAAAATACCTCGTCTGTCGAGCGATTGGTATCCGTGAAATCCGGGAGCGGGAAATTGCGGAGAGGGAATATGAAGACGATGACGTCCAGGATGAACTCGATTATCTTCACACCGATCCCGATGAGGATCATTATTATGATTCCGATGAGGATCATCCTTATGATTCCGACGAGGATTGTTGTTATGATTCCGATTCTGATAATTTGTGACGAGACTGGTGAAAATGCCAGTTATCTGTAGATAGTGGACAATTTAAAGAATTTTAAACGAAGGCTAAGCCCAAAATTTGGAATGCCTATTTGGATAGTCCAGCAATTTTAGTAGGTCATGCAGAAATCGATCAAGTCCCATTACTACTGAACTCCACTGAAGATCTGCAACGGTTATTCACCAGAATTTCTCAAGAATCTTGTCGGTTTTTTTTGGAAGGATAGTTGGCAAACAAGGCGATGCCAAACAACGCTTGGAACCTGATTTGGAAATTTTTGCAACTCGGGACTAAAAAAACCTCAAGAAAGCAGCAGATTCATTTTCTAATCCTTGCCCACAAATACAAACTGAGGATTTTTTCAACGTGCCATTGGTCAGCTTTCGCTTTCAAGCCCAGACGGTGCACGAGGATATCTTCCAAGTATGTTTATCTGGGAGCTCTTCGACCACGGGCACAAATGTGCAACCACATAAAACCCACACCCCATCGCCGACACCAACTCCCCACACCTCTACCTCCCACCCAAAGCGTCGAATATCCGCGAGACCCTCGGGCAAGCAACAGTCCGTCTAGCCAATCATTCGAGTCTCCCGCGAGGGATCATGGGCGTCGAGGAATCTCCACCGTAGTGGATCCACGCACCGTGCACGCACCTCCGCGTACCTCTGGTGAGCGAGGATCGGTGTTCAGCAGGTTGCCCCCCTACGACTGGCTCCGCGCGGCCCCATACATCCGACCGCACACGGAGGGGGACCGGGTGGGGACACCACAGGCCGGAGAGGTACTGCACACGACCCCGCACGCGATATCGCACAAGCTCAACGAGGCGGTTGACAATGATAGAGGACTCGCAACTTGTCACGCGTGAATGAATGCCGGAGAGGTCGCAGAGGGTGCTGAGTCGGTCCGTGTCGTCCTGTCGAGTCGAGCCTGCTCAAGAATGGTCAATGTAATGAAAAAAATTGAAGCGAGGAAAACCCGACGCACCATGGGCCGAGATGAAGGCGAGGTACGCCAATCGAGTTGAGCTGTCTCAAAGTCAGGATGCAATGGCTTGAAAGGGAAGAAATCACTCACTGCGGGTCCAGATGATGGCGGTACGTGGGACGGTCAAGGGCTGGCAGCTCTGCGAGTTGCAAACAGAGGTCAGCCGCACTCATTCAGCACAACCAAAGCCCTTGTTGTCAGCAGGTAGCCTTCAAATTGCTCAGCGGGAGCCAGCGAAGCTGTAGAGTCCATTTTAATTTTAATTTTTTCACATTTTAATGACATGCGATGTACGCGACCCCAATAAAAACTGCAATATTAATATCATAATCAGTGAATGCGACCTGAAGCATATACCTGCGATCGCCCCTCCTTCGCAGGCGTCAAGGTGGCGGGCTATCTGAGGGTTGAAACCTCCATGATAGCGGACAACACATTGAGCCGCTAGTCGAAGTCGACCAACAAAAGCGTCTTGAGGGCAGAATGTTCGTCGATCGTATATCACTATCACCATGAACGAAGCCATTTGCGTGCATCTTCTTCACAGCCTCGCGGATCTCTCTGTTTCTGGGCGGCCTTCTCCCAATCTGGTTCCGGTCACTCCTAATGGTAGCCGTCGGAAACGACCATGAGCCATCCTGCGCCGATCTTCTCGATGGCGTGCAAAGCCTTCACCGGCACAGAACCGGTGCAGTTCGTCCTCCCAAGCGATGCGTGGGTTTCTTGGACGTGGCCGACAGCCTTGAAAAGCAAGTGGTGTACATGTGGTACGCGCTTCAAGTACCGGAACCGATGCGTTGTATCGGGAAACTCGTGTCTCGCTGGGATTTATCATTTTTGTAGGCGCCGATTTCGACGAGCGCACAAATCATCAGGTTCCCACTGGCAGACCGCCCGGAAAAGTCCATAACGGAGCCTGCATCCCGTCAGTAGTAATTATAAGAAGAGCACCCAAGTAGCATGGGCAGCCGGATCCTTTCCGGCTTTGGCAACGGTATAGTAGTGTAGGTTTTGCAAGTGGTAGCTCTATCCAGAAGCAATCCCAAGCCGAGACGGAGAACATCGTCGCGCAGCGACTGCTCATTGGGATGGACTTTCGACTTTCGACATGCACTCGAGCTTGAAATCCGCGGTGGTGCTGACATTGTCGATGAACGCGTGAAGATGGCGCACAACGGGCGATCCATTGCGGGAACTTTTTTCCAGCTTCCTCGTGGAGACCGTGACGCGTCTATAGTGGTGGGAGGGCTGGCCTGACGGAGCGAACGCTTTGATGCATGGGGCGCGGCTAGCACTGTGTGGACCGTCAGTTCTCCTGCAATAAGATATCCAGGGCCCAGGGAAATGCGGACCAGAATAGATTTCGCATTTATCCCGTTTGAGATTGAGAAAGCGATCGTGGCGATGACAATTTGGGGTCCTCGTCAATTTCTGCAGGCGAATCGTTGTATTCCGTGGGACATAGACTGTGGTACGCCGCAATTTGTCCGCGCCGGAGGGTTGCATGCGCCAGATGTAGACATAGACGCAGAAGACTACATCGAGCGTTGGACAATTGCGGCCGCTCAGCAAGTGTGGGTATGGAAGAAAGTCGTAACTCGTAACTCGTGTGTTGCTGCACGTTGGACCGCTCGTTTCTGCGGCGGATAAGGTGAAATGAATTGCCGTACAGACCGTTGGTGGTGGTAGACACGCGCGGACGAATAGCCCCCGCATCCTGAACGAGATTCGAAGCCCTGTCGTTAATGAGATGAGCATCGCCGATTACGGTGAACAGAACGTCAGAGTGTTTGTTCATATTATATTCAGCAGACCTCCTCCTCTTGTACACCGTCACAGTGACCTCTCGCCTCACCCGGTCGTGACAGTCGCGCCCGTCACAATGATGGAGAAAGATAGTCCTCGTAAACGTCCACGCGAGAACGAGACTCCAAGTCAACGACTCAAGAGAGAAAAGGCGGCCGAGCGCCAGCGTCGCAAACGCGAACGCGACAGAGCCGCCTCCGGTCTCGGCCCGCCCCCCATGCCCTTTCCTCCTCAACCACACGACCAGCACTACCACCACCAGCCCCAGGACTACCTCCCCTCCCCTCCTCCTCCCCAGCACGACGACTCCAATCTCTCCCCCGACGAGCAGGCCAGGAGGGAGCGCGTAAGGGCCGCAGCTCGTGAGCGCCAGCGCAAGCACCGCCAGCTCGTCAAGGCACGCAAGATGCGCGAGCTGGGCTTGGACATGGGCAACGAGATCATGACCGGCGTCGACGATTACCGCGTCGGAGACGGCCAGCAGTACCAACAACACCAGCTCCTCTCCCAGGCACACGCCCACCACCTTGCACAAGCACAGGCACAGCAGGGCCACCCCCGCAGCAGACCCAGGGCGAGCCCCCCTTCCCCCAGCAGGCTGCAAACAACGGCCAGACCTTTGCAACCACCCTCCTCGTCTCCTTCGCCTGTGCCCCCGCGCTCAAGCAGAACCTCCTCAGCATCCTCAACATCACAAACGACGAGCTCGCCTCTCTCGAGCCATTCATCGCAGAGGCCTGGGACCGCTGGGACCAAGCGGTATGTATCTCCCTTCTCCTTTTATACCACATACTAATTCCACCCAGCGCCGACTCCGCTACGACCACCCCGACGGCTTCCCCCCCGGCGGCGTCCCCGTCCCCCCAGGCGTCAACGTCAGCGTCCCCGTCTCCCACCCCGTCCCCCCGGGCCAGCCCTTCCCCCCGCCCCCCTACGCCACCGGCACCGGCCCCCCGCCCCCGACGACTTCCGCGCCCGCTTCCAGCGCGCCGCCATGGCCGTCCCCGCGTCCTTCCGCGCCACCGACTTTGCCGACGGCGCCGCGTCCTCTAATAATAATAATAATTTCAATGGGGCGCAGAACGGGAATGGCGGCGAGAGGGACGGGACGCCGAGCAGTGGCGCCGCGGCGAATGGGCAGCAGGGGCAGGACGGCATCGACCCGCATCTCGGCGCCCATGGCAAGGAGGGCGAGGGGAGGGAGAGTGAGTAGCCGCGCCCGCGCGAGAACGCGTCGGCGCGTGCGGAGCGTCGGCTCGTGGTGTTTTGTTGTGTTGGCTACTCCTACTGTACCCCTCATCCAATGGACTCGAATGTGCGTGTGCGTGTGCGCGGTAGGTAGCGTAATGTGTAGTGAGTGTCCTGTACTTTATTCCGTGTCCGTATTCCGTACTTTTGTTTCTTTTCTGTGTCTGTTTCGTACTTAAAAAGAATTTGGGCTTGAGCGCTTTATTTGTACGAGGGTTCTTGTTTGAAGTCCGAGTCGACTCATATCAAGTCTTCCGCACAGATTTAGAGTAATTTTAAGCATTGCATTCAGATCCGAAATTCAGACAGGACGTCGAAAAATTCAACTCGATCCGATTCACAGGACAAAATACAAAACGCGTGAGGCTACTGTAAATATTAAGTGGACGCAAGTCGATAATTCGTCCACAAGCTCGCTCGCACTGTCAGTAGCCATAGACCCAGCTGCGCGCCCCGAGCGCGCATGGATGGGTCGGGCCAGCCATATCATGCGATGCGATGCGATGCGGAAAGCAGACGAGACGACACGCAAGCCCCTCTCTTCAGCACCGCGTCGGCGTCGCTCCAAGCAGGAGTCCGGACGAGGTGGGTATAGGGATGCAAGACGAGAGCTCGCCAATTAACCGACCCAAACCAAAATGGTGTCGATCCCAATGTCGCAAGATCTAGAACTGGTGTCAGCGAATTCGAGGAGTCGGATGCACGTTTCGCCTTTGCCCTCGTAGACGTCCCTCCCACGACCGCTGAAACACACTTCTCCGCACGATGACCCCCGCCCCACGCACGTCCTCATCGACCGCCGCGCGCCGCCTGCCCGCGCTCGCGACGCTCTCTGTGCCCGCCCCAGGCGCACGCTCCCCATGGTCCTCGTGCCGCTCGCGCTCGACGTGCTGGAGGATGGGAGGGCGACCACGCGCCGGTCTCCTTTATGCCCCCGTTGCAGCGATGCCGCGCGCGCTGCACCGCCGCCGCCCATCACAATTACCCACCCTCATTGCGTACTGCACCTCCTCGACGGCTCCGACGCGCACATCGCCGCATCCCTCGCGTGGCTCGGCGCGCCCCTCCTTCCGCCACAATCGGGCAGCCCGACAGCGCACTGGAAGAGTTCTCCCTGAAGCACAGCATAATCCGCTCGCGGCGCCGGGGATACGTCGACAGCGGTGACACGGCATGCGGCGCGAGAATCGTGGCGTCGACACCGCAGCCTCCGACCCCACCTTCAAATTCTCCATCCGCGCGCCGGACGCGTTTGAGCACAGTGCGGGAATGGCTGCCGCTGGTGGAGAGGGTGAGGCGGTGGAGAGGGGGACGTGCAGAGAACACCACGCCTACATGTACGAGCGCCGGACAGGACATGCGAGCTCTGCTGCGAGCTCGGCCCATCGAAAAACGCGCGAGACAGAGCGCTCGAGCGTGTCGTTATGCACCGCATGTCGGACGACACTGGGGATATGTAAGTATGAGAACGAAAGCACCTAGAGCATACTTACCATCCTGTTCGAAAGTCAAGATTCCCGTTGCAGGCTTGGCCACGGGCCGCGGCGGGATTGTCATCTTGCTCGGCAGAGAAAAAAACATTTTTGTAAAATTGGCGGGTTTGTAGATATAGAATTAGAGGGTTTTGTTTTGTCTGGGTCAACTTGATATCAGCGGCGTGTAAAAATAATCACGAGAACAATTTGAATGTAACCTCACCGATCGATAGTCGATGGACGTAGAGGGTAGCCACTCGCTCGTTATGCACCGCATGTCGAACGACAGGAAAAAAGAAAGGAATTGGCTGGAAATACGTGAGCAGCTGCACATGTGGGAGCGAAACCACCTAGAGCATACCATCCCGTTCGAAAGCCTCATCCTCCGCCGAATCGAATTTACCTCGCTCTATGTTACGGTTGGCGGTAAGTTCGGCCAAGCGAGCATCCTTCGCGGTTTCGGTTTCGGTTTTGGGTGCGAGCGGGTGCGGGCGGTAGGTTTTTGAGGGTGCGGGTCGGTTGTAAGGAAAGTCAGGGACATGACGTTTTGTTGGGCCGACGTGGCTGGAGGCAATGCCAGTAGGGGTGAAAGATCGACCACGCGGAACGGGAACGCCCTTTCGCGCCTGTACTTGGACTGACGGCAGTATATGAGCTTCAGAGTAGAAATGCGCGCAGAACTTACTTACTCTTCGAGCTGGTAACCTTCGTAATGCTGCGCTGGATGCTGTCGCCCTCTTTCGATAAGCTTGAATCAAGGACAGGCTTCGCAAGCCTGGAGGCAATGATCCCTCTTGAAAACAACCGATGAGGTGTAACCGGAGGATCGTCCTGCACCGGTGATTATTAGTCCAATCACCCTTCGTGACATATTGTGCAAGCTCTCGGGTTCTTTGATTTGACGCCCATTCATGGTGCGAAGGGGTGCAGTGCAAGTCAGCGTTGGGCGAGATCATCCTCTGAGCTTCTCAGAGGTTTTAGACATCCTTCTCGTTCTGCACATGCTCTGCCGGCGCGCGACGACGCGCTCAAGTCGGACGTCGACGACGGGGGGGATACTCGCCCATGCCTCGGTGCGGTTATTCAGCAAGGAGCGCTGGATGCACAGCTTTGACGACGGCATCGTCTTGCCCTCGGAGAGCGCCGCGGGGTTAGATACGGGCAGGCCGTCTAAGAGGCGTCCAAAAGGGAGAGATGCTTGAGGTGACTAAAAAGATGCTGCTACATAACAGCTGCAGTATCGTTAGTTTCAATCATCTTCCGGAGCTAGAATATAATGGCCTCGAGGGCGCCGACGAAACGATACCACAACGGAACAAGGACAAGAGACTCGGACGACGTTGTAGCTGAATCCTCAAGCACACACTTTATAGCCATAGAAATTCTGCATATGCATTCGACTGGGGTACATGCGCATACGGTAGCAGTACAAGTAGCATATCCAGCGCCGCGCTGGGGGACGCAGATTACTTGAGCTTTTTCTTCCTGCGTGGGAGGTTAGCATCGTATCATGGTGGTTGAAACGAAGATGAAGGACGGAGGACGTAGGTGAAGGGAAGAAAAAGCGAAGAGGGACACTCACGGCCTCAGCTGGCTCGAATGACCGCAGCTCCTCTTCCGGCAGTTGGTGGCACGCGGGGGCAGGCGGGCGTAGCACTTGCGGCAGATCTGCTTGTCGCAGTTGTACTTGCTGGCGAGCACCTTCAGCGACGGCTCGATGATGCCGCCGCGGAGGCGCAGGACGAGGTGGAGGGTGGACTCTTTTTGGATGTTGTAGTCGGAGAGGGTGCGTCCGTCCTCGAGTTGCTTGCCGGCGAAGATGAGGCGCTGTTGGTCCGGGGGAATGCTGGGGACGAGGCGAAGCAAAGGGAGAACAAGAGTGCAACCGTCAGCGCCAACACCAAAAAAACAAGTCTCCGTACTGACCCCTCCTTGTCTTGGATCTTCGCCTTGACATTGTCGATAGTGTCGCTCGACTCGACTTCGAGCGTTATCGTCTTGCCCGTTAGGGTCCTGAAAAACGTTGAGCATTGCGTCTTCAAGGACAGAAAACAGAACATACTTGACGAAGATCTGCATCTGGTGTCGAAGAGCTGGTTAGTTCGGGTGGAGGAAGAGGGATGGAGGACGGCCGTACCGTTGCAGGTGTTGGTGGTGGATTATGATTTGGATTTGATCGCAAGGCTGCGATGTGGGAAAGGTACCACGTGACTGCATAGTTCGGCAATTGACGTGCCGGTTCCCACAGTTCAATCTTCTGTTCAATTTTGGTTTGAATTCCTATTTGGGCTTTTAGTTCCATATAGTAACCTTGAAATTACCGACAGTTTTGTCTCGTACATAGACAGATCGGTTACCGGTCTATCGACGAACACCTCACTAGGATGTTTGGTTCTCTTTGGTACTGGCAGATCAGATGGCGACTTTCAAGAAAACACTCTCAATAGAGTTTGAACAGCTTTGTTCTTGGCAGCTTTCGGCTAACGAATTGTCAGGGAGGGGGACCTAGCTAAAGCAAGGTGACCGTCACGAGTGAGTTCTCCTGCCAGTGGTGCCGACGGCTGAATTTTGCGACACAGTTGTGGGGAATGGCGCTCAAAGTCATTTGAGAAACCTGAGAAGCGCGGACAAATAGTACACGTCGGACGTGAGCTCACGGCCTCACGCGCTGCCTACATCTTGATCTGTGTCGCACGACTCAACAGCTTCGTCTTTACCTCCATGTCGTCGCCTTCGGACCTCGAGCTGGGCCTCAGCCCATCCCCCTTTATCCCCTGTGGGTCCATGACCATCTCAGAACTCTGCAACTGGGTCCACACCGCCGATACTGCAATCCAGCACACCATCATCTCGGAGGTCTACTGGTGGGCCAAGATCCCGACTCCTTTGAGGCCCGCGTCTCTCCTCAAGCACCAGTTCCTCGTCACCCGGTTCCACTACGCTGGAGCTGAGTATGAGCTGATGCTGGAGCGGGCGGGAAAGGACTTGCTGGATCCATTCCGGCGCGCGGTGGACGTCGCCACGCTGTCCATTACCAGAAACCAAGAGAGCCCGGGATTCTATAAGCGGCATAAGCTGGTCTGCGCCCTCCTCACCGATACGGCTCTGGTTCCTGTTGGTGCGCGTGCTGGTCAGACCCACGGCTATCCCTACTAATGTTTGGCAGGCATCGAGCCTCGCGCCGCATTCATCGAGTTCATCGACCACAAATGGCGCGGGCCGCCTCTGACGCTTCTCGACTTGGCGCGTATCACCGAGACAATCAATGGCTATAAGCCTCAGTACAACATATCGGGCGGCAACTGCTACATGTTTGCGAGGCTGGTCTTTTACGCTGTCGCTCTCCGGCATTATTCCTTCCCGTTCTTCGCGTCTTCGGTCAACATGACGGCGAACAGATTTTCGCCCAGAAGATGGATCGCACCAGAGGAGCGCTCCGGATTCCGCGATCTCGAGCTCTTCCTCGATTACGAGTCATCTTCGACCGGTCGCATCTTCAACGTGTTGTATCACGAGGAGTATTATAGCGGCGCGCTTCTCTTGCGGCGCCTCCTCATCATCATCAGCGTCCTCTATATCCCAGCCATCATCGGCACATATCATCGCTTTGTATGGTTCGGAGAGGGGGCGTGGTACGAGTGGTTGGCAGAGTGGGCTCTCTCCGTCGGCGGTCTGGGAGTTGTCGGTAGTGTCGGCGAGATTTTCCTGATTAGTGGCGCGTTCATCCCGATATTATTGCTTCTCAATGACGACGACAAGGACTCTCCCTCTCCCACCGTCAAACTCCATCACGCGACGCGCTCGCAGACGAAATTTGTTATGCAGCAATTCGGTATGTCCGCCATAGATGAGCTGCTCACGCTGATTGATGCTGGGGGCTGCAGATAAAGGCGCAGAGCCCCGTAGCGTCCGGGGCGACTATGTTTTCTGGCCGGCAGGGAAGCTTCCGACCTGTTGGCAGAATGTCAGTACAAGAATCCGCGCACCAGAAATGTCCGAACTCATCAGTGTCTATGCAGGACGAACAGATTTACCAGTTGGAAAGGGCCGACTATCTCGTGGCGTTGGAACAAGTGAAGCAGATGCAAGCGGCCATGGACAAGGCCATGGAGGTCATGATTGGGGATGATTACGGCAGGAGCCAAGGACCATGGGTGCCGTTGATGGACCGGGACGACGATCTCCGGCGGAGCACTCTGTCGGAATCGCTGCGGGGTTCCTTCCTTCCGTTTGACGTGGCCATCGGTGCGTGATTGACTCCCGGCCAGATTGGAAGAGACTGACAGGTAGTGATTGTGCAGCTCGAGCCACCTCTGCGTTGTTGCCGGATGCCAGGCAACCCCAAGGGCGAGGCCTTGAGCGCAGAGTCTCTGTCTGCGACTGCATCCGCTCCAGGTCGATCCCCGCAAGAAATGCCGTGCATTCCCTCAAGCGGCGGCTGGAGCATGATAACCCGAATGTGCAGATTCTGACTTTGGAAGTGTGTGACCGCCATTGTCCTTTCAATACCCGTTGTTTACGCTACACAAGCTCACGGATATGTGCATCAAGAACGGCGGAAGCTCCTTCCTCCTCGAAATCGCCTCGAGAGAATTCATGGACGGTCTTGTCGCCATCCTCAAGAGACCCGACCTTCACCACGACGTGAAGGACTATATACTCCTCCACATCCAGAACTGGAGCATCATGTTTGAGGGAAAGCCGACATTGAGCTATATTGGAACCATTCACGCGATGTTGACCGCCGAGGGTTTGTCAACTTATACAATTCTCATCGCATATTGACCTCCGCAGGCTTCGAGTTCCCTCCAAAAGACCTCTCTTACGCCAACTCCGCCCTGCTCGACACCCAGGAACCGGCAGAGTGGACCGACTCGGACTTCTGTCTCCGCTGCAAAGCACGTTTCTCCATGACGAATCGTAAACATCATTGCCGCAACTGTGGCTTGGTGTTTGACCGTCGCTGCTCCGCGAAGGTACTCCCTCTTCCTCATATTGGATTCCGGCAAGAGGTCCGCGTCTGCGATGGCTGTTATGCGACCTTGGCGGTCGACAAACAGACTCCGAGGTGAGTTGCTTTTACTTGATCGGGCGTGTTTGTTTCAACTTGATCTTTTTGGAATTGTAGTTGTAGCGGCACGATTCCAGTGGGGGGAGAACAAAGTGAGGGAACTTGGGTACCGTATAGCGATGCGTGAAAGGACGGATCCGGAACATAAAGAGACACCGGTGTCAAACCAAGCCAACTTTTCAGATGCAGAGAAACTTGAACTGGTTGTGCTCGAGAAACAGAAAGAACTTTTAGGAGATAATCATCCCCATACGCTGCAGGCCAAGGCGAATCTGGAATCAACAAAGTTGGCCCAAGCTGAATTGAACAAGGGAAAGACCGAGGGTCTGACTCTGGTCCGAAAACAGCAGTCTAACTACTTTACCGAGCGGAAACATGTATGGTCAGGCGGATGGTGATGGTTCAGAAGCATAATCATTGGTTTGATTTGTCCTTGAACCCGTACCTATGCGACCACCATGGTTTTTATTGAGCCTCCAGTGTTACCTATAAATTGCTTATTATATTTTATGCGCAAACTCCATCGTCCCATGCCATTCACTCTTTTGTCTGCTAGATTTTTCCACTATGGCGGTCATTGTCTGCTTTCCGTATAGGATTTTCCGACATCGTAGTGGTGAATTTGGGTGTCTTCGGATGATCATTCCGTCGATGTTTTTGAATCGAGTTCAACAAGGGAGAGAACTTTGAAAGGCGGTGGCGATGACCGATCCATTATTTTAATCCGAATTCACGATAACCCACAGGGAGAGGCGGTTGCAAAACTCAAGATAGTCCCGAAGTACCGAGAGGTGCGGCTATACCCGCTCCACTAACAGTAAGTACTTCGAGATGGAGATGAAAACAGAGGCGGAATATGTATGAGTGAAGCACTGATGCATAGAATTAGATAGACGTTCAATCCAGGCCAACTAAGACGAGAGTACTGACTGCCGCTGGCAACGCAAAAACATTCTCCGTCATGGTCATAATGGTTCGGACGCGTTTAAATCAACGGCGGCCTGATGCCATCACTGCGCCGGTTCCCACAGTTTAATCTTCACAATTGATTTCTCCTGCTCGCTATTGTGTTGCGGTCATATGCTATAATATCACAACCATTTTGTTCTGTTCTTTGTGATGGTATTTACAGAGTGCACAAAATAACAAATACATTTACGGGTCCAATTCAAATATCCCCAGTTAAAAATGTCCGTATAAGGTTCCCTCCTTGAGCCACATATCATCTCTTACACCGAGGCAATTTCAAGGGATTTTTTCTGTTTTTTCACCCCTTGCTGCGGTGCGTTCAAATGGCGATCGGTATTCGAATCTTCCTCTTCATACCGGCGCTTAGGCTGCCGTCGTAGTTCCGAAAAACCTGCCAATGCTGACAGATAAGCCACTTGAAAAGTCGCTATTGGAGTAACCGGTACCTTCTTCGTTCTGAAGGTCGGAGGATTCCCGACCTGGGAAGCCTTGTGGCCGCGCCAGATTGGACCTGAGTATGTCTTTCGTTGGTTCACAAATGTCAGCAGATATATTGAAAGGCTTGGAAGTTTGAACTAACCATCGCTAAAAAACATGCCGTCGATCTGGGAAACAGAGGGCAATAGAGATTGGGCCTGCAACGAGCGGCGAAATTTAGAAGTGAATTTATCATCCCACTCTGTCATGGATGAGGTAGTTTTGGCCCGAATCAAAGGGCCTATTAGCTGTTTGACAATTTGAGGAGCCGTTGGACGCATCTCGGCCCTGTCTTCCCAGCAGTTTTGGAGTAACTCCCAAAGACTATCAAGCGCTGGTATGCCCGAGCACGACACTGGCCGCGTAGGGCGCTTCCCCTCAATAATTTGTAGTATGACAGTCATGTCATTCAGGAACTCGTGAAACGGAACTTTTCCCGTCAATATCTCAAGAAAAATATCAGTAACGGGAGGGAAACAACAGACAGGTCTGGCACACCTCATAGCAAACACAAGTGAAGCCGTAAACATCCGAGCCGTAATGCTGACTTTCTCCCCGCAATAATTCGGGTGCTTGATAGCGTGCAGTCCCTCCTTGTACATTGGCGGTGGAGTGAGTGAATCGCAAGGTCATAGCATTCGCGATTGAGGAGAGTCCGAAATCGGCGATACAGGCGGTGCGCGAAGGCGTGACAAGGACATTGATCTATACCTGTCGTCAGGGAAATTGAGTACTTTCTGAAATTAATTGTGTGCGTACCGCCTTTAAATCTCCATGCACTACATTTTTTTCGTGCAGGTACTGGAGCCCAAGGGCTACGTCCAATATCTGCTTGTATAGATGATGATCAAGAATTTCCTCGGCGTAATACACTTACAAGTGAGAGACGATCTGTGAGATCTGGGTTCTCATTGGTTAGAAATTCCATCATGTTCCCGTTTTCCATCCAGGGGGAGACCAGACACAACCTATTCTCCAGATAGTATAAACCGAAGAAGGGGAGAACGTTTGGGTGAGACAGCTGGCGCCAAATAAGAGCTTCTCGACTGAACTCCTGGATATATATGAGACCTGTGTAGAGGCACTTTAGAGAAACAAACCTTGATTGCACCCTCGACATGTGCATTCCGGAATATTCGCATGACTTTAACAGAGACGCTGTGTCCGCGTACCAAACCTTTCCAGAGATCTCCGAACCCTCCGGCCGCTACTTGTTGACCAACTTTCTGCAATTCAGGGAGAACGAAGCATCTGGGATGGAGACCTGATGCTCGAGAAAGCCGTAACAGAGCCTTAAATATTAATGGTTTAACGACCGAAAATGATTCAAGATCCAACAACTGTTTGTTGCTGGTTTGAAATCAACTTTTAAATCCGGATTGAGCTGCTTACGTCCTGTAAGAGATCGAGCAGCCTCTGGGCATCCGTCCCGCGACACGCCAAAAACTGTTTATAAGCCTCTGGATCGCGCAGAAGAAGAACAAGTCTTGCAACAACAGCGAAGATGTCACGGTTCAAGTGCTCGTGTACTTCCGTTGAAATTATGTGGTTAACCTTTGTGAGAGTGAGTAAAGTAGGAAATGTGAAGTCTTGACCAAGTAAATACCTCAATTGACTGCTTCACAAAGGCAAACAGAATCTCCACATCGGAGTAATACCGTTTGAGAGAGTCTAGGAACTTCAGTTTCGCGCAGTCCCCTAATTCCTGAAATGCATGCAATCCCCTAATAATGGGTTAATATGCAAAAGTTTGAATTCTAAACGTCGCGGATTTACCGGTCACGGTTGGGCTGCTGCAATATGAGTGAATATGCATACATAGCCAAGCTCTGTTTATTCTGAGGTTGAGTCCCTTGAAATGGACGGATGCAAGCAATGGACTAACCTGAGGGAGCGCAGTAAGAACCAGGTGCATGCATTGGACCCGCTCCAAAACACCGATGCGAGAGGATGTATGCCAGACGGCATGGCAGAGGGCTTCATTGCGGGCCGATAGCCAGTTTTCTAAATTTGGACTGGCCCAG
This sequence comes from Mycena leptocephala, assembly GCA_029378395.1. NCBI lineage: Eukaryota > Fungi > Basidiomycota > Agaricomycetes > Agaricales > Mycenaceae > Mycena > Mycena leptocephala. The sequence goes on from JARJLF010002349.1 coordinate 18,208, forward strand.
AATTCTTCCGACTCGAAATCAACCACAGTGGACCTTTCCTTGTAGTTTTTATCTACGATATAGGCCATGGTGGTGAAGGGAAAGTGATCGAAATAGACATCGAGCGGCGCAAGAATATTTTCCGAGGAAGTCAATGTCAGCGAGTATCTGAGAGTCACCGCGGCGAGGCGAATCTTCATATCTTCGAATAATCCGCGGCACGGTCGATGTGCGGTCCAGGTCAGGTTGCTGATTTGCAACCAGGTTTTAAGATCGATTTCGACCATGTACTGACCCCATTCGCAAGGATATAAGCCAAGTTGATTCTCCTTCACGAGGACCTGGTAGAGATCGGAATCGTCGTCATCGTCCCGAGTGAAAAGATCTAGATCCTCATCGGGGCCACGAAGGATGTCCAAAAATAACTGCAGAACATCTGTTCGATTATTGACCACCGTGCGGAAATTCACCCAGAGGGTGAGGGGCCAGGGAGAGACGACGAGCTCATAAAGCACACGAAGTGCTGCTGAATCTTTTTCTGGGCGCTTTTGAGTCGGTCCTCGTTGTCCTGAATGCGAGATGGCATACAAGTGTCTATGACAGTCACAGTCAACATCATAGGCTAGCCCGCGATGTTTTCTGCATACCTCTCCCAGCAGCCGCAAGCATGATACCAAGGGATTGATCGCAGATCATCGAGCAAGTAAATTTTCAGCATAGTTTCGACCCAGCTGGACAAGAGGTGTGAAACCCCGCAAATATCGCAATATTCTGCGTCAGAGTCGGCGCTGTGGAGTGTGTCCGACATAGACGTGCCCCAGCGTGTGATAGATATTTCAAGACTCGGAAAGTCTCCCTCTCGCAATATTTGGTCCTTCCTAACTGGACCCGCGACAATGAGCCATGCGATGAACCGAAGCCGAGTTTGGGGAGTAAGGTGAGCCAATGGACTCAAATATGCCGTTGTCCGAGGTCGGCGCGCTTCAAGAGCCCGGCAAGCATCGCCCCAGTATATCACTGGCATCTCGGGGAATGGATCCAAGGAGAGATCTTCGGCAAATTCTTTGATACATTCTTCATCCATATCCTCCCATAACCACAGATCTCCATTAGAATCCGCACCGCATATTATGGCAAACCATGGCGGCCCTCTCCTGGTTCTTGGTCGTCGTTGCGTGATGTGCCAGATGTGCCAGGTGAACCACAATCGGTGCTTGAAATTCGCATACCGCGAATACGCATCAGGAATTTTGACCAGGGAGGAATGCCCCATATTAAGCGGCGAAAGGCTCGGCTGTAAAGGCGAGAAAGATGGCGGACAGCAAATAGCTGAAGCTACTGCGGAAACGACGAGCGCAAAAAGTGTCTCTCGTGAAGATATAATTAGGTCGATGGAGGGCGGCGGGAGAAGCGAATGAAGGGAAACTGATTGCGTCGAGAAGTACGATTTAAGTCCCGGACTTGCGCGCCGACCCCATCGACGTTACACCGCTCTTTTGATATCGGTGATTTTGTGGGAGCTGTGCATGTCAAGATGTGTTGCATTTAAATTAGCATTTAGCACCCTTTAGCACCACACCGTCGGGATTCGCACCGGATGCATATAGTCCAGTGCAAGCCGGTACGACGTAACCATCCCGCATGTACTTCCGGCACAGCTACCGCTGGTAGGTTAGCCAATGTATACCTTTACGGTGTGGGAGTCCGTATACCGTCCCAGGCTTCCAATACAAAAAATTGAAATGATCCAGGGGGTCTTTGTTTGCCTCGATGATTTGACTAACCAATGACGAAGCTTCGAGTCGGATCTTTGCGAATGTCTTTCAATTGAGTCCGAGAATTGATAGTACCAAAAAAAAGGGGGAATTTCTCTCTCCGATGGCCGCGCACACCTCTAACATAGTTTTGACGACGAGAGAGACAGAGAGACCATTTTTTCCTTGGCATGATTTTCCCCATTCGGATGCTGGCGTTGAGGCAATGGCATGTTTGATTGACGAAATATTCCCATCGCTTGTCCCTTTTCATGGTCAACTGGGCGTACCAGCGCCTGGGCACAGTGAGCACTCACAAGTGGTCCCCATCCTCTCGGCGACGGCAGCTAGTATGCATCTGCCTTTGTTTTTTCGCGTTTCTCTTGCTACTTAGTGCGGCACACCCGACGGCTAGGAAGATGGGCCATGATTATTACAGCATGAGCATTGGGAACGAGGGTAGCGCCATCCCGGAGGAGGGCATGAATCCAAAAGACACGACGACCTCCACGAAAACGGATGAGGACACGACCCCTGCAAACACGGCAGAGGGCACGGCTCCCATTAACGCGGGGAGGATACGAACCCGGAGGTTCTGAAAACTCCTGGTCCTCCGACATACGAGGTCCTCAAAAAATGGGAGGATAATCTTCCACAGCACGACTTGAACCTTCCTTTCCCTGAGGGACGGACGGGTAGATACGTCAAGTTTTCCAACGAGTTTAAGAACGTGGGGTGGAATAACTGTCTCAACGAGCGGTGGGCCTCTCTTTGTTTCACAAAACTCGGACGGCAGTTGATTGAGATACAAGGCTCATGAATGCGCATCTGGCTTACATGTCTAAGCGTGCATATGTTTTCAGTGAATACGTTTGGGCTCCGGTGCACTACCTTTGGCCGGCTTCGCAGCAGCCTGAGGGCGGACCGCGCACGCCGCTGAACGCCCTCATCTCGGGGCCCATGGCCGGCGGTCTCTGGGACGTAGGCGACGATGCCCCCCGCTCCGTTTCCGAGCATTTCTTTGACATCGTCTGCCCTCAAGAGGAACGGCGCCTCATCTATACCCCCGACATCAAGCCTGCGGTCGTCGACCTTCCGGGCGACGCCGTCTTCGCCCACTGGCAAAAACTTCTCCTCGAAGCCCCCGAGCGCTGCATCGAGGTCATTCCTCCCACCCCCGATATCGATCACCTACCACAAACCTTCGATCTCTATATCTGGGGCAACAAGCGCATCCTCTCTCTCTGGGACCTCTTTTCCAAGTCACCCATCTCCCGCCTTTTAGCTCCCTCGCCGATCGTCAGCGCCGCCATCGACCGCAACGAGTATCTCTTTCTCCCGCGTGGACCGCGTCCGCCACACCCCGCGCCGCGTAGCCCCTACGCGCGTATGCTTGCAATCCATCTCCGCCGTGGTGACTACCTCGTGCACTGTCATAACCTAGCAAGCTGGAATTCGACGTACTATGGCTGGGCGCAGCTCCCAAGCCTCCCGGACACGTTCACCCCTTTACCGGACGACGATCCCGAGCGCATCGACAAAATGCTCACGCACTGTCTGCCTACGAGTGCGCAGATCGTGAAGAGGATTCACGACGTGAGGGAGGAATACCTCAAGGCTGGCCCAAGGCGCCTACTCGACGTGCTGTACCTGTTGACGAACGATCAGGAGACGTGGTTAGACGGGCTCAAGGCTGAGCTCAAGACGGCTGGCTGGCACACCATCGTCACGACACGCGACCTGCAGCTCGACGCGGAGCAGACGGACGTGAGCATGGCGATTGACATGGAGTTGGCGCGAATGGCAGCGGTTTTCATTGGCAATGGGGTGAGTGTCTTTGATTGTCGCGTTTTGCTTTGTTTGACCCACAAGTTTGCAGTGGTCCTCCTTCACGAGTGATATTATTCATCAACGACTTGTAGACGGTCGTGAGCCAATCACCATTAGATTGACGTAGTAGCGTGCCAAGTATCCAGTGTATGTATATTATATATAGTACTAATTAATTTCAGAATTTGGTTTTTGGTGACGCGTCCTTTTCCTCCAGTCTTCTAACCACTTCGCTCTCGCTAGTACCTCCAAGTTCTAGCTTTGGGCTCTTCGAATTCGTCAGCCGGTGACGGATCGGATCGACACCCAGCGTGCGAGTGATCGATGATCCACCGTCCGTTCAGTACCATAAAGCTACCTAGGTATTGACGAGCCCTACAGTCGGTCAGTCCTCATTTCTACTCTCATACTTGCCCAATACTTACTGGCAGTCGACTGGGATATTCCAAGGTCGAATCGTACTCTAGAGCAAGATCACGACGAGTCGGATGGCGTCGGCGACTCAGCGCAGTCTCATTGCTGAAATGCTGGTGGGAATCAAAACCATGCTCTACTGTCACCCAAGACCGTCAATTGCAGAATTTCTCTCAAATAAATCCAATACTCCTTTTATAGCTGGCAATCTTCAATGCTGTACAATCATTCACTTCGCATACAGTGGATCCCTCGGAACCGTTTGTTCCCAGATATCGTCCCAGTCAAGTGGCAAATCCATCACTATACCCGCTGGACCACCCTCGTAAAGCGTTGATGCGACGAAATACCTGGTCAGTGATACTTATGTGGCTCTTGCGACGTGGGGCCATTCATCCATCCATCGGTTCGACCCGGGCCGAGCCTCTTCTACGCTCGTATTCCAAGAGTATAACGGATTCTCATTCCATGAATTTGTTGGAAGACCCTCGCCCCACCTGTCGCTGAGTTCTGGACCAACTTGCTGCTCCTTTTGCCATGCGTGAGGAACAATGCCGCCGTAGCCGTCTATTTGCTGACTCTCGTATTCCACAGCGATCTCGCATCTTCCGAATGTCTGCATTCATGTTCAACCTCTTGCATAAAGCACGATAGTTTCAACTCAGCGACTTACGTAGTTTGGATAATTATTTGCAGGTACGGCCCCTGGGATTAAATAGCCATGGTGAATGGACAACATGCTTCTCGTTGTGCTTTGCTCATGCCCCGGCTGTACCGCTCAGAACTTCATCATATTCATGCAAAATGTTTGCTACTGACCTGCTCGCGATCTCCATAGTCGACATTCCGAATACCTTGGTTGGCCCATGATCCTCCCATGGCTCCCTGCCCGTGATATGCGTCGTAAATTCCGTGATTCCAGCTCAAGTTTTGATGGGTCTCTTCGTCCGTGGGCAACTACATGGCCGGTGAGACCACACTAGGCTATTTTGTTCGACTTACCTCAGACCGGTATATATCGTGCTCTGCGCCAAATGCTTGGATCCCCGAGGTGAGTGCCTCGTTCTCTCGCTGGGTGAGCCATCAAATCTCCTGTGTAAGGAGTTGCCTGGACCACTCACATAGTCAAGTTTGCATAGACCTTGGCTTTCACCATAACCGTTAGATGAAGCAGGATTTAGGTCGGTGCGGATCTGTTCTCGCTCCTGAGCATCCTGAGTGACATGCGCATCCTCATCGTCAAACTTTACCTGATATCCGGCGACCGTTGAAACTGACTGGTTCGCAAACTATTAATCAATCCTAGTCCGTAAACATATAGACGCTACCTACCCGATCTGGCGTTGCAACTTTATGGCTGGATCGTGATGCTGTCTTCCCAGATCGACCAACGGGCGCGTCATATCTAACGGTTCGCAATTCAGCACCGTTCTCAAATGACAGCCAACTTACTTTGGGCGCAGTTGCCCGTGCTCCAATTTAAACCAATTGGGGTTGCTACATGCGATTTCTGCTAGCACAGGCTGCGACGGTGCTCGCACGATATTTGTCCATCGAAGCTTCCGACATTCTGTCTCGCCCACGAGTGTCCAACTCTCATCTTGTGTCGGACGGCGTACAGACTGTAACTTGCGGTATGCCAGTATCCAGTACTTTTTGTCATTCGCTCTCAATTCGATACTCTATTGTAGACTCATTTATTAACCATCCAAAAAAAGAAAACACTTGTACTCGCCGTTTTCACCAACGCCGTTTTCCCTGGGGTGGGTTTCATGAGTTTCAAATCTATTGCGTTGTCGTAGTCGGTCATGTCTTGTAGTTGCGTGGACTATAGACCTATGTAAGTAAATCATCCCTCGAAACAAAAAACGACGAAGGTGTCGAGACTCGGACAATTTCAATGTTTTTCAACTTCCGGGTCGTTGGACGAGCCCATCTAATGCGATCTATGGGCTCAATCAACCTGAGATATTCTTCATGGAGACCTAGTGCAAACCCTGTGGCCTATAGGAGGACAAATTTTGGGCTTGTATGACTTTAACGTGTGAGTCTTCAATTGCTGGTGGCTGGGAAGTTGGGAATTGTTTGATTACAAGCTCGTAGAGATAGGCAGCATTCAAAAAAGAAAGGGAATCGGCTAGGGAGGGGAAAGAATCCATTCTATGGCCGTGAGGGGTGGTAGGAGAATTATTGCGGGGCCTTACCGTGACTTCGAGTGGCGGGTTCAGTTTTAAACTCCAACACCAGTCGAGCCGAGCCGGCACGGCACGGGCATCTCCGTGTTCGACGAGTTGGCCGTTGACGCGCCAAAAAAGCATTCATTTTGCCTACCTTGACTGATGTACTAGTAGGGTTCTTTGGGGCCTGGGCGCAGAAATCGGAAACTTTCAACTCAATCTGGGAATTTTCGGATCAAATCAAGCTCAAATATTGCTCAAATACTGCTTCGAGACGAACGACTTCACATTTATGTCCATCTTAAAATGCCAACAACTGGCGGTCTTTCCCCTCCAGTCTATACCCAGAACTACAAGTTGTGAGCCATCAACCTATGGCTAAATTGAGCTAGTGCGCAAGAATCTTTCCATATTTGAACCATCTCAGATTCTCAACACTGGACAAAATTGTTTATGCAAAAATCTTGACAGGTAAACATATTCATAGACAGCAGCTATTTTTAAAGAAATTATATACAGCGATAAGATCTGAGTGCATAGGACTCAATACAAGATGTTTGTACATGAGGCAAAGTTCAACCTCATGTTTTCCCACAGAATGGACAATGGTTAAACATGTTGCTATAATAAAGCAGATCAGTGCCTTCAAAGAATGGAATTTACGTCTTGGAAACCCACGGGATGCCCAAGTTCTGTGATTCCGAAGTGCAACAAAAATGGGTGCAAGTCGTTGTGTTCCTGCCAAATCAGGGATGTCCACACGAGGCCTGCATTATTCAGGGCGATGTCGCCGGAATTACGGTGCAATGAAGCGGTCTAGAAACATCGAGGAATGAGCGAGCAATCAGCAGACCACTCCACTTGAACATACATAGGCTTTTGAGTTGCGAGACTGAGATTCGAGACCCATAATATTGCGCAGTAGCCAACGCGACGACGCAGAAATCTGCACGGTGTCTGAAGTTCTTGCCAAGTTCATGCACGGAGTGGCTAAAGACCGTGAGGCGGAACTGTCATTCTTTTACGTCGCACATACTTTCAGGGTCAGTAGAATTAGCGCTCGACAATGCTGCAATTGCCGGCGCCGCCGGTCTCAAATATCGGACATGTTGAGGTAAATGAACGGCGAGCGAGTCGCGTCTCGATCGGAGTCTTGCTTAGCTGAGACCAACAAAAAGAAGTGAATTACAATAGAACTGTAGAACGTCAAGAAACGTTAAACATCGCCTCGGCACCCTCGCTCAACCTCCCCATGATTCGGAGCCCTCAATATCAATTTCCATCCCATCCTCAACAAGTGCCTGCAAACGCTCCGAGAGCTGAGCAGAGCCCGCAAATCCTTTCGTTGTGTAGAGTGCGAACTTCTCCAACCGAGTACTCTCGGTCGTCCTTCGTCTTGTTTCGAGCATATTAACAACCAACTGAGCAAGATCCCACCCATTTTTGTGAGCAGGCCAATCCGCGTCTATGCCACACAAATCTTCCACAAAACTTTTGAGGTTGGGTAGAAATTGAGGATGAGCGTTCAGAAGATGGACGATCTCGTAGAAACTTGGGCCCACTCGCCGAACTTCCAATTCAGACAAGGAGGGGATACCGTCCAATCCATATCGATACATGGTGGAGGTCCACCCAGTTGCAGCGACCGTAAGGTGGTCGAGGGCACACCGGGATCTAGCAAGGAACGCAGTCCAAAGGTCGAGATCTAATTGTTCGACTTCAAGATACACAAGCGCGGGCGTCGTCAGGTGCGCAAGAAGCTTCGTTGAAGCTTCCATTCCTTGGAGGATCAGAGATTTGAGGTGTAAAAGTGGTGGTACGTCGACAAGGGGTCCGCTGGTAGCTCTGTACTCAAACCGACCAGTGACGAGGTTGGGTGCAAGTGATAACACCAGCAGGCACTTGGCGACAGTCAAGCTGTCTGCTCTGAAAGTTGTGAGTTGTTCCCAGGGAAGATCTATGTTTATGGGGGAGAAGTTCGCCAGGAAATGCACATCTATGAGGCGCGGGGCTATCCTGAAGGCGGTAATCTGCATCCCATCATAGTCCCTAAGTCTCCTACAGGTGAAGAAAATCTTCTGGAGAAGGGGAAGAGGTCCAAGGATCTCGGCGAGTCGAAAATAATCTTCCGGATCAATATTAAGCGTGAGGTCCTGTAATTGCTCGGAATGGCGCTGTAGCAGGTCAAGGATACCGTCGGACGATGTACCCGGGTGAGCAATATATCGAAGATCGATGGTGAGCGGAAGGGAGCCGGCTCTGAGAAGCCAACGCTCGAGGGCCGGGACTACATCTTCGATATAGTAGGGGCAATGCACTTGGATTGCATTCCAGAGCGCTGGCGTTGACCACGCTATGCTTCTCCATTGACGACAAATTCTCCCAAGCAGCAACGGAGCCGCACGCGGCGAGAGCCCCGGTAACCTTTCTTCATAATACCATTCGTCCTCGTAAACTTGGATGCAGTGGACAAAAATGACAGATGTAATTTCGGGTGGCAAATCGACGACTGAAATGGTTGAAGCCATCAATAATCCGAGTACCTAGAGCCGTTCAACCGATTGCAGAGAGCCAAAATTGAGAGTACACGCACATAGTTGGGCTGTTCAGTGGCAACGACGAATTTCAATTTTGAACTATGAAGTATACCCGGTGAGTGGCACTGACGCGTGTTTGTGAGCTTGTTAGATTCAACGAAACTCGAGCACATACATGCTAAAATTCGAATGTGTAGGATTATTAGCGTTCGTGTTATCTCACTGTCAAGGCAAGAGGGTGGAGTTCTGGACAAAGAGTGCGATTGTTTGAACTTGACTACTGTACCAAACATTGGCCGCGTCCTCCAGATGAAAAAATTACAAACTCAAAGCTCTGTATTATGAGTGGTTTCATTTATGTTCCGTCCCCAGGCCTTTACAGTTGTGATAAATTACTGGGTTTTAGTGTGACGGATCGGTCATCAATTTTGTGCCGTTGCACAAGTCAAGTCTAGAAGAGCCTCTTCCGCGAGCCGGGCAACATTTAGTGGATCGCTTCAGATTGGGGCCTTGAACGCGTTGGTTCGGCCGGATGTGGTAGGAAGGGCAGGAAAAACCGATCCAGCTTTGGTGGTACGTCTGCACGACCATATTATCCAAAGAGCTAGGGCGTGATAATTTGGTACTTTATTTAGTCGTCAATTCAACGTGAATAAATCCCACAACTTAGGAGTACTCACAAATTATCCCCGCTAGAAGAACCGATGATATAGATGCCGTAGGAATTCAGCGGCCGGTCGTACCTTCCCCTGCTCCCGGGCCTTCAGACTCCGGTGGTGTATCGGGACGCTTGGTGGAGCTTCATCGACATTCGCCTTGTCCTCATCCCTGCGCTCCCACCCCGGAAGCGTGTTGGCACTGACCTTGACACGCTCTACCCGCAAAAAGAAGCGGCGCTCAAGATATCCCATCTCATTTCCAGGCGTGACGACGACGCCGTTGGGTGAAAGATAGAACTTGATGTCAGCTTCGAGCGCCCGTGCCACATCTATAGATATTAGCACCTCAGAGGGGGTCTTCATGCCTAGCGCGACGCAAGAGGTTTAAGCTCGCAGCGGAGAAGGTTGCGACGGCGTACCATTTACCATGTCACCCACAACACCCTTTGCTAAATGAATATAGTTTCGAGACATATGATGCAGCCCGGGCTGCTGGGCTATGAGACGCCATGAGGAATGACAGAGGTAAATATGAAGACGGCGCACCGATGATTTCCCATGCGCTGCTCGAAGTTCCGTGGTAGGCAATTGGAATTTCCTTGGCCGAGATGATACGCTTCAAATCCAGGGTGGTGTCCTAACATAGAAAATAGTCCATCGATGCACTGGTCACAAATTGGCAAGGACTAACCGACATGGTATCCGATTCGCGGTTTCTTGGGTTTGCACGAATCCACCACGAAGAAGTTTTGCAATACCAGGGCTCGTAGGCGAGGTGGTAGCGTGACTTTTGGTCCTCGCGCACGATTTTCTCAAGTGTTGGAAAGTCGACTCCACGCAGCGACATGTGGCTCAGCTACCGACATTCTCGGACCAGGGTCGTGAACGGAAAAACGCCATGCACATACCAGTGCCTCAACGTTGGCATAACCGTTGGAACGGGTAGGGAGAAATCCATGTCCGGTGCCATAACGCAGGAGACGTGATATACGGCGGGACACCCTCATCTGGTATGGGTCCGGTGCCTTTCGACGTTTTCCATGCCATCGTTTGGGAGGCCTCGGGGGCTCTGAGCTTGAATACGCCCTGAACATTACTGGAAGAAATTTTCGGCATCGACCCTCGAATGGAAAAAGGAACATGCAGCAAAATCAAACAGTCCAAAACACCCAAAGACACGATTCGGAATCGTGACCGCGAACTCGAATGTACTCAACGCCAGAAAGAAAGATGCGCAGGGTTCAGCATTCAATATTGTTAAGCAATGATATCGTACAAGAGTTGTGTTTGTTAAAGCGAAAGAAAAAGAGAAATAATAAAAACGTTAATGGAGGATAGCATATCATAATTCATTACTCGGGTTTAACCCTCCATATAACGGCGGCGGCTGCAACGCTGAGTACAAGCACGCCGATCGCCGTCTGTATGTGCATAGTCGTATTTTCGTGTCCATTCATCCCACGTCCGTGGACAGATTTCTACAGCAAGACAGGATCAACATTGTAAAGAACAGAAATACAAGAAAGGGTGAGAAAACTCGTACCTCAGCCGTGGGGCTGACGGGCGCAGTGTCCGCGAAGCCCGGTCCCAGCGACCTAGAGTCGAAGGAAGACAAGGACGACGCATGCACGGAGGACTCTGGCGTCGGCAGCACGCGCTCGTTCCGCGCAAGCTCCGTGATGGCGTCGTCCGACACAGGGCTCCCCGGTTCAGACGCGTGAACATTCCCATTGCCCTTCGGAGAGCCGGACCGCCCACGACTCGAACTTCGTTTTCTCCTCCGCCGCCCACTGGACCCATGGGCTGAATCCGCGGAAAGACTCCGTGGACTTGGAGGGGTAGCTAGACCGCCGTTCCCATGTGGGTAGGACATGGAAGTCGGAGCGAAAGCGGAGTGAGAGAATTTTGCCTTGATGCGCTCGTCCACCATTCCGCGCATCTGAGTCTCCCAATCGTCCCTTGTCCGCTTTAGACGGTCGCGCTCTTGGGCCCACTCTTCCTGGACAGACGACCACTGGCCTTGCAGAGAGTTTTTGAAGGCTAAAAGCGCAGCGGTGACAGACTCTGCAACAGCGGGAGACTCCACCGATGCTGATACGTCTTTTTTACTGTCGCCCTCCTTGCCTAGAGGTGCAGAACTGACGACAGCGCTCACGAGTCCTTCCAAACGCTTCACTTTATCCTCCAAAGCGACGATCGTGCTTTGGGCAGCGGCGTGTTGGGCCTGCAGCGTCGATGACATTGCCAAAGCCGACTCGAGTTGGGTAGAAAGGAGGGTTAAGCGGTTGGTGAGCTCGTTAATGGAGGGATTTGGTGGGGAAGCTGGTGAGGAGGAAGTAGACGATTCGGAGAGGGGGCTGCGAAGGGACGTTGATCGTGCAAGATTGCGGGACATGCCCATGTTAGTTGGTTCTGGCGTTCGAGGTCGGCCAAGCTCTGCTCGCCTCTGCGCACGGTCTTCGTCGTGTTCCTGGAAGATATCTTGATGTTCCGGGGACGATGATCGGAATGTACTGCGACTAAGTTCATCCTCCTCATCCTTTTTGTCGTCATCGTACGTTCCTTCGTGCAGGTCATCATTGGCCCGGTTGTCCTCCTCCTCCTCGTCTTCTTCGTCCACTCGTTCAAGCGCATGCGGAATCACAGTCGAAACGCTATGGGCATCCGAATCGTCGTCGTCCAGCTCTCCGTCATCGTCCTCGAGATCAAATGCATCTTTCGGCTCCCCTTGGTGGTTATCTCGAGGCGCCGAACCTTGTCGTAAAGCACCGACAAGATCCCGAAGTGTCCGCACTTCCTGTTTTATTGCCTCTTGTTCTGCGAATACGCCCTCTAGCGCACGAATTTTATCCACATGCGATGCTAATGAGGATTGTGTTGTGAGGAGCTGCGATTGCAAATCGGACAGAGCTACGGGTCCATTGACTGGGTGTTCAGGTGCATGACTCTGGGGCTGGTGCAGCTGCGGAGGGGAAGGAGCAGACGGTCCAGATTGGTCGTTTGGTGGCGGTCGGACCGGAGGAAGTACATGAGGGTAAGGAGGAAGGTTCGGGGGCTATGCGAGAGTCAGCTTTTAATCAATTTCTGTAAAATGTGCGGACGGACCAGAGAGCCGCCGAGCGTGTCCTGGATGTCGTTCATGGCGCCACTGAGGGTCTGGAGATCCTGACCCGTCTCTCGGCTCTTGGTCAACTCCCCTTGTAACCGACTAAGGATGTGATCGAAGGTGAGGCCGCTCTTGCCGGGAGGGCGCATACTGGCACCCATGCCACCCATTCCATTGAGGCCCTGGTGGGGCATTTGTGGTCGACGTTGGGCCTGGGGTCCGCCAGGCGCAAAGTTGAAGGAAGACGAGCCTGGTGGACCCGACTGGGACAGCATCTGGGACTGCGAGTACTGCCCCTGATTCTGCTGCTGGTCTGCGCGAGCCTGTTGCTCGTTGAATATGCATGATACACGAGCGGCGACCTTGTGGTGGATGATAGTCTTATTGTCCTCGCCAACAATGTCTATCCCAAATTCCTGAGCGACGCGTGAGAATAGGGAAGCGAACGCGCGTCTGGGGGCTTACGACGATGTCGTCGGTTTTTAATTCGAAGGGGTCGGACTCCAGGCCTTCTTGGCTGAGTCGTTCGCCGTTGATAAATGTCCCATTCGAGCTCTTGACGTCTTTGATGAATATCTGGCGAAGGTACCGGTAAGCGCTTGATCATATACGCTGCATCAGGCACACCTTCCCGTTTTCCTCCCAGACCTCTGCATGCTGTCGGCTCAACACTTTGGAGTCAAAGTAGCCATTCCGTTCCCCAGGACTGGTTTTGGCATTGGTTTGCCGGCCGATTTTTACACGCTGGCCCGTGGGGTTAAGAGAGATGTGTTTGGGGATGAAAGAGTCATTAAGAGGATATAAGTATAGTGCAGGAAAGGCGAGATTATTCTGAGGATTGGAGAATGGGGCCGGGGAAGGCATATCGGGAGTTTGAGCGCAATGGGGCTTCCAACTTGACGTAGACGTAGACGATGCAGCCTAACACGATGCAGCCAAGCAAGAACAATCAACGCGTTCGGGCCGAGTCCGACTCGTTCCCCAAGGGCAAAAAGCATTTAATCGACCTCAGGTTTGCCTGAGGTCAACCTCAGGTCGGCTGAACTCCAAAACGCTTTTGTAGCTGGTCCCTGCAGACATCACCTCTTCAAAAAATGGTGCCTTGTGCCGCAAATGGCCCGCTTGGCCCGGGCGCGCAATGTCTTCAATACAATTGGACGATTCCGGGGGGACGGCTCCTGACCTCGTGCGTCGTGCACCCTTCTTTAAGTTCCTCATGTTCGCTGAATCGGCTCAAGTCGTTAGCCTGGAGATCTTTCGGACTCGCTGGAGTTATTAAGACCTGGGACTCTATCAACTTCAAAAGCGACTTTTCTTGTCGCTTTTAAAAGTCTCGGACTCTCGGATTGACTCGTTCATCTAATTTTCCTTTAGCGTCTGAACGTGTTACGACCATCGCATGTGTATCCATCGCAACATCTGGGCCTCAGTCGCGAGCGAGATAAACCTCATCTGCTTCAAAAAAAAATCGCAGAAGCTCGAGAGCTCTCCGCGATATCCATTTTTTTGCTCCTGCCTCTCCGACCTACCTCCGCCTTGTAGATCGCTTGAGCCGGCGGGCAGTTACCTGAAGCACCTGGAGTTAGATCTGATGAACTCGTCTCGTAATGAGAGGTTGACAAATGGGTCCGCGAATCCATGTTACGATTCATCCACACCCACCCACCAGTGAGAAACCTCGATATTATATGCTCGCTTTGAAAAGACAATCCGAGATATATCTGAGCTCCGTCGTCACCAGCGTCTCCTTCGGGAACGGCAACTACAGCTGTATGGACTGGGCGTCCATCGATGTGTGCTTGTGCAGATGCCTCCGTGAGGTGTGTCCGTCTCCCGAAAGGATATCTGGTGGAGTCCCTAGGATGTTTCGAGTTTGTAGGTAGAATTTTATGCTTTTTTTGGACTTGAACACTTGAGCCGGAAATGGAACACAAGAAATCTCGAGCAAGCAATTGTCATTCTATAAGCTAAAAGTACAGATAGGAAGAGAAATATAGAAGAGGATATAAATGAAGCACGGATACAGTCGGAGCAGTTGTTGGTAATGGCACAGTGAGAGATAAAGAAATATGAGAAAGAGATAGGAGAGAGATTGAGATTGAGAAAAAAGATAATGACGAGGAAAGGAAGAATCGAATCTTCCGGAGCACCGCGAACGGCCGAGCAGTACTAGTGGATTTATGTTTGATGGAGATCCGGAGGCTTTGCGATTGCTTTGCGAAGCGCCAACCCAGTTGTATTGACCCGCCAAAAATGTCGACCCCATGAGCAGCGAGGAATGTTTGAGACCGTAAGCCTCAACGCGCGCCATCCCAAAGTGATATCGACTACTGTATTCCACCCATCGCACGCGCGAGGCAGGACGCGGGTGCAATTCGGCCATTGAGGCACAAGGACAGTGTCCTACGAGAGCGTTACGAGACGAAAAGGAAACGGAGGCAAAGCGTATTGCTTCAATTTGGTCGCCATCATCCAACCTTCCAACCATCGTGCACTCAACGCCAGCGACCGAAAAAGGAAATTTTTGAAAACGACAAGAAAAGATCGCCATCTACACTGATGGCATCAGGCTGCCCACCATTAACTCAAACCACCCCGGCCACGAATACGGAACTCAAGCTCCAAGGTTTGCCCATAGCCCCGAGCTTCGGAATATCCACATCCAACTTGCTTTCAGGTTCGGCGAATAATTTCGTTTAGAGATAAAAAAAGGACACGTAAGTTGAGGGAGAGAAAATCTCGAGCATCGTAACAACGTTCGTTCCCGACCTTGTCCTGACGTAGGTCTAAACCGAAACATCAACCACCTCCTTCAAACCGTCTTCCCCAGTATAGCTGAGTGTGTCATTTTTCGTCCGAGTGCCTTGTGAGCTCATCGGCAGGGAAACTGCGATGTTCTCGTCTTGATTTGAGGCTGCGGTTCTGGCGCGCTGACGGAATGACAGCTTGGTGCTCCGCACCTGGGTAGCAATGGTCGCGTCGTATTCTCGCCCTTTAGCCACCCGGACAATGATAAGCAACTGAGCAATTCCCTGCATTTTCTTTGTGAGAAACAAGAAATTTCGGTTTTCATAGATGCTACCACGTACCTGGATCAGGCAATTTTCAAGCAAAACCAAATTCTCGACATTGCTATGAATCGCAAAGGTAACAACGAAAATGACGTCGAACACGAAATAGAGTGAAGCAGATTCGACGAGTGTCGCCGCGACTGATGTGTACGTCGTGGCATGTTCTACTCCCATAAGTTTCTTGATCCGGTTGTGTACCATGAGGAGTCGTGTGGCCACAAGAGTCGTGAAGAGCAAGTTGAACGTGCACGAGAGGACAAGGAATGACAAGTGGGTGTTGAGATTGAAGAATATTGCCGAGTTTTCTGCCGATATCATGACGGCAATAGAAAGCGCTAGGAAATAAATTATTTGGGACTGCAAAGTCAAGGGCCGACCAAACTTGCCTACGATCGCGAGATAGACCGCACTCATTAAAGCCATCACCCACTTTTCCCACCCCCAGATAACGAAACAGCGGTACAAGAGCAACAGGTTCATCAACCACACCATAATGAAGTTTCTTGCAGCAAAAAGTCAGTGAGAACGGGTGCGGCCTTTCAAAAGAGCCCTTACGAGTCTATTGCCATGCGATTGTACCAGTAAATAAATTCATTGGTGATCAGGAAGGCAGGATCCCAGTCGTCGCCCCGGAAGTTAATCCAGATGTCCTCCGTGTCTGCGATGCAATCTCAGCCAGGTCTTGTAGATATAAAAGGAGGCATACACCGTGCATTGGCACCAAAGCCAATGGTGCCAAGTAGGAAAGTCACGACAACATAACCCATCAAGATGCGGGCATGCCATTTCTTAAGTTTGGATCTCGGTGAATTCCCCCCTTTGGAAAGTGCGATGCCAGCCTGGATGGATAAGAGAAAGAATATCCCTGAAATGTTCAGTTAAACTGGGTACTCAGTCAATAAACTGTGGAGACAAACCATAAGTAAATCCATTGAGCATCATTCCATCGAGCCGGGACCGCTCGAGCCATGCATCCGATGGAGGCGGCACATTGGGCATACTTGTTTGAAAGTGGTCCCGGACAAAAGAAATATAAGACCGCTCTGTATCCAGGCAAGCGCAATATCGACCGATTAGCGAGAGATGCTAATACGCAAATTTAACCCGTATGGCAGAGGTTGAGTAGGAATCAAGTCTTGAGGACACAACCGCTGTATAAGTATGGCGTTATATATATCACTGCTATCACTATTAGCATACATATGTCCGATGGAAGAAGCAGAATACCCGGAGATGATGGCCTGTCGTGATGCACAGGTGGCGCGACTCCAGTAATAGTACACCGACCCCGATTCGCTGTAGTTACAAGGCAAGGCATACCCAGGGGTCTGCAAGACGGCACTACGGGAGAAAGAACAACAAATTCAAGAAAGAGACTTTACGCCTGCATATGTATGCGGTGTGGAATGGCGCTTAGCATGCCGCTAGGCCTAGAAAAAGAACCATAGGTGCCGTCAAATGGCGGTAACCTCTCCATATTCCCATTTGTGAAAAAGCTCCCACTGTGACAGCTCGGAGACGCCAGACAATCATAGCTAAAACGGAAGAAGGCGATAGGAAAAAGCAAAGGCTGGTCCTTTCTCATGTGTTCAAAATCTCGGCTGTGTCACAGCTCAAAGGCGTCAAGAAGTCAGTACACGTAACTGATGAAACAGAACAGGAAATAGCACATAACGATCGTTGAGATTCTCCGTGCTCCACACGCACGAAGAGCGATTCTTTCATAGCCCACTCCCGAAAGCTTTCCTCTACACAATGACCACACCTGTGGATTCTCCGACTTTGAACCCCTTGGTGAAGGAACTTGGGTTGTTGAAACACCCAGAAGGAGGTCGGGTTTCATTCTAGACGATCCAGTGATAAATTGAGTTAACGTTGGTTCAGGCTATTTCCTCGAGACTGACCGCCAACGTGACGAGGTACCAAGTCCATTTGCAGGGGAGTGGAATGGTTCCATAGAACAGCTGAGCTAATGCAACTTGGAACAGGCGGCGGTCTGAGGTCATTGGCAACGTCGATTTACTACCTCTTGGACTATGATAGTCCGAGTGGCGTGATTCATATGAACAAATCTGTCGTAGGTGGCCGTTGTCTCCCCTTGTTATCCAGACTCAGAGGACGGCAGACGTATCATGTTTTGCACCAAGGCCGGGTTGAATATACCCTCATCACGCCCGGGAATCCCCCTACCGTAGAGAAGAAGATTATGGGACGGGGCCCGATGAAACGCGTATGCTCCTCGTTGGTACTGGAGTCTGGAAGATGTCCAAGTTGCTTTCCGAGGATCTGATGCAAGCGAAGACGGAGGTCGAGAAGAAGAAGTTGGGTTGCTTGATCACTGAGGTGGTCGTCCCGGGATTCCACTGGGAGGATCACAAGTTCTTGACTAAGGACGAGCTCCTCGAGCTGTTGAAGGACGTGCCAGACAAGGACAGTCTCATTTCTGACCTAACCGTACACCTGAAGAAGGTATAGGTTTCAAAATCTTGGATTATGGAATACTACTGAAATACACGGATGTTCTGACATACATTCGATTCGCATAACTTGTAAGCCAGGGTCGCCATTTGTGCGCCTAGCGTCTATGTATTCTTCCGGTTCGAGTGGCCTTGCAGAACTTCGGACTTTTGTGTTTCAGCCGATAGAGTGGAGATCGTGGGAAATCTTTCGAAACTGCGATTAAGGCTCCGACAGGAGACTTTGAAGCACCTTGACTGTTGAACTTTCCGCTCAGCGCTCATCTCGAACAAACGATCTGAGTTGCTTTCACCCTTACATATTCCTCCTGGTCATTCGGCGAAGAGGTGATAACGATCTATATTCAGAACTTCGGCGGACAACGTTTTGAATGCGCCCAAGCGCGCCTATACCTCAGCAGAGCTCAGCAGTAATATTCCGACCGTCTGTCCAGTCGTTGGTCGTCCTGCAGTCCATCTCCCTATTGTGCTCCGCTGTGTTTTTCTGGGAAAGCGAACCGTCTTCCACACCTCTGAGGTTTCGCAGCTGTAAAAATACAGTAGGTATCCGAACCCGAGTTTGAGGCTTCCTATCCGACGCAGCCATGAAAATGACACTCTGCTCCCGACTGGACCGCACGGTGAACCACCAAGCCTTCGCACAACTCCAGAGGAAGAACCCCCAGTTCGGTGTTTTTCACCCGAAGCAACCATTAAAATGGCACTCTGGTCCCGACTCCTGACATCTGCATCCGGCCAACCGGCGGCTCACTTGGAACGATTCTTCTCCTCGTCGAGCTTCTATCATCCCAGAACACTGAAACTGTTAACAAACCTTCGCAATGCTCCGATTCTTCGCCCGTCGACCTTCCATCATTCCCAGAATACAAGACCGTTGGTCAACTGTCTATCAACGGCTCTACCCTCGCGCTTGAAACGTCCTTCGACGACATTCAGCATATGCACCTCTATTTTGCTGTGTTTTCGACGCCTTCTGTGCATTCGGTGGAGGAGGAGGATAATGGTACTCATCTGAGTTCTCCCGCTTTCGTCATCCAGAAGCTACCTGGGTCCAGTTGGCGATTGTACGCAAGGAAGTTCTGATACAATGCATCATTCAACCATCGTGGCGTCCGCACTACGCCAGCGGTCGAATGGGGAAAGTCAATAATAAAATCGCCAGGGGCCTCGGACTCGCATGGCATCTCCGAAGCGCATCAGGTGTACTCAAAGGAAGTGCAGCAAGCAATTTATTCATTCTACAAGCACACGAGCTAAAGGTACAGATATGTAGGCAAAGAGATACAGAGGAGAGAAAACGAGGAAGAAATAAATGATTCATGACAAGCGGAGCACTTGTTGGTAATGAGAGGGAAAAAATATTCCGTCAGAGAGATGAGAGAAGATGAGGTCAACCAGATGCCGACGGAGATGGCTTGCGGAGTGCCGCGCCTCGTAGAAAGTCGTGTCCGGGGCCGAAGGCGTGTCTACCACATACTGCCGCGACCGCAGGGCTTGACGCGGTGCCCACAAACCATGGTATAGGCTACGGTGGGGGTTCGGGAACGCGACCAAGAGTTGGCTAGGGTCTCCCGCGACCCCATTGACAGGCATCGGCGCGGCCAAGGCGGGCGAGGGCGAGGGTAAGACTGGAGTCGAGGTGGGCGGCGTCTGTGGGGCTTAGCGTGAGAGGTTGCGTTTCAGCGTCCGCCGTGGAGAGGTCGCCTGAGGGATGCGATTCAGCAATAGCGAAGCAGAAAAAAATGCACGAACCTCGCTCTGGGTCTGAACGCTGGCTGACTCGCTGGCGGTTTCTGCGGAGACATCACACTTGGCGGGAGAACGTCCCGAGTCGAGACGGCGCGCGAAACCCCGAGAAACTCCTGCCGACCCTCCCCATGATCGATGAGAATGTGCGTCCATATCTCTCTTGCTCATAGCGTAGTTTTTCGACGGCACCGACTTCCTCGAGGCCACGAGGGTATCATAGCGAGGGACTGAGAACTGAGTGAATATAGGAATGGCGGTTGAAGAGAATAGGATGCGCACCGTTGGACCGGACGAAGGATATCGCGGCCGCGCTGCGCATACGACGCGACATGGGTCAACGCGAGTGGTGCAGGAAGGAGGTGCGGCGACCGGTTCATAATCATGAAACTGGGGCCTTTGGTTCACTAAAATTATTTCCATCCTTGGAGCAGAGTATTTAGTTTACAGGCATACAATGCTCATCTGTGAGGAACACATATCTTCGTGGAATTCAAGATGCCATACGCTGATCCTGCCGCCGACTGTTGGAAGAAGCTGAGCGCGAAATTGCTGGACATTAATATTGGCATGCAGAGCCGTGAGATAAATAGAGGGAAACAGTAGAGGGGGTAGAGAACGAGGCGTGGGCCATAATGAATGAAATCAAAAACTCAACGAAATATCATTGAGAATCTATGTATAAACGATTCGCCATCATGGAGGATAGATTTTGCGCATTCGTTACCGGCTTGACGCGCATTGGAGACACATGCATTGGCGACGAAAGGAACACGCATCGGCACCGACCCATGCTTTGCAGACCGAATCTATTGCGCGCAGATGTTGTCTAGCTACACGCTTATTTTGAGAGGGCGTGCTGCAGCGCCTCATAAACATCCGCCTCAATGCGCGCCTCGAGCTTGTCCTCCTCCGAGCCTTCCCACCGCGACGCGCAGCGCCTCCTGCAGGTTCGTGCGGATCGCCTGCAATTATGTGAATAAAAAATCGGCCTCCTATCAGACCACCGAGCGCGCGTCACTCGACATACCTCGACGGAAAAGTCCTCCAGCGGCGCCGCCTCGACGACGTTGACGGTGAGCTTGTTGTTGGGGATGACGGTCGCGAAGCCGCCCAGAGACTGTGCCCTTCCCATGAGACGCAAATAACAGCAAAGGTGGACGGCACGCACCGAACCACTTCTTAGACCCGCTGACTCGATGACCTCGACGACGCCGGGGCGCAGGGGCTCGATGGACGGAACGTGGTTGGCGAGGATACCCATGTCGCCGGTCGCGGCGCAGATGTTTACTTGGACGACATCGGTGGAGGTGAAGATGGGCTAGACGTTAGATGTTGGCATGAGTGCGGCGGGAACACAAGGGCAGAAAACGGACTTGATGGGGAAGGACGAGGGAGAGTTTGATTTTGTCGGAGGCCTCTGCGTATCCTCTTCTGCCGAGGGCAAGGGCGGAGGGCGCGCGGCGCGCGGCGGAGGCCAGCAGTCGAAGAGAAGACATATCCTTGTTTGGCTGCAGTAGCTTTCAAACAATTGATCCTCTTGCTCCCGGCGCTTACTTTCTATGCCAACGTTCTCAGACGCCATAACGCGACGCGTAGATAATTTAAATAAATGCATTGATATTATGGTATCGAAACTATGTAGAGTGAGATTATCAGTAGCAAGAAGATGGTCCAAGGTCCAAGGTCCAAAAGCCGCAGCTGCAATGTATTACCCAAAAAAACTGTCCGACGTCAGAATATTCATCCCCGGCGCACACTCGTCCAACCGTCGCCAGTAGGCATGGCACTCAGCCTTCTCGAGCTTCTCCCCATCGTCGCGTTCCCGTTTCCGCTCCCATTCCCATTCCCATGCTTGATGGGAGACGGCGGCAGCGGCGACCCAGAGTTCGTTCGCGCATGCATGTACAACTGCGCAAAGTCCCCGACAAGTCCCGCCGGCGACAGCCGCGCATTCCGGGCGCGTTCATCGGACCAAACGACACCGGCCGTGGCGCGACCTTCTTCTGAACCACCGGCACCTGCGTGCCCTCGGGCTGTAGGAGCAGCTGCAGCCCGTAGAGGCACATGAACGCGTCGTTGCCCGAGTTGTGTAACACCACGCCCGGGACCATCGCGCCGGGTTGGGGGAACTGGCCGGGACGAGCACCTGGGTTTGGAGGGCGGGGTTTGCGCCTGCGGGTCGGATGGGGAGGGGAGGGAGCGCAGGAGGTTTTCCAGGCTCAAGGTAGAGCCGTGGTTCCGTGGCTTGGGGTTGCCTGGGGTCGATGTGTGGGGGTCGATCATGGCAGGTCGATGACCGCCGGCGAAGAGAGCGCGCTCAAAGTGGCGGTATCAAGGATGAGCATGTTGTGTGGAAGTTCTGCGCATAATGTAAATTCGTGTAACAGGCGAAAACAAAGAGTACCTACTGATTTTCATTTCTTCCATCCTCGAAAGGTCCCCACTGATCCCGTGTGCAACGAGTACCAAGGTATTGGGAATCGTCTCCGAGTCGGGACTGGCGAGACTGCTGCAAATAGTCTATTTGAGCGACACAGCTAGAAGAAAGGGTTTAGACAGACGAACCTGATGACCGCCTGGATAATTTGCGGTAGTTTCGCTTTGGGGCAAACTTGACTGTCTCCAAACTAAACGTAATTAATTGACTGAGGGAATGTGATAAATTTTTATTACTAACGGCATACTATCGCAAATGAATCAGAAAAATTGTGATAGGCTCGCAGTACGACTCACCTGCCACGGGTGGGTAGGACAGTGCTTGTTGATCACTTTATCTACATATTCCTGAACGATATAGTGACCTTTCCTGAAATAAACGTTAGCGATGACTGCAAGGCTTGAACTAACCATTCGCACCGATAATTCGCGTCCGGTACGGGAGGCCAATGTCCGAGTCTACAGAAACATGAATTTTATGTCTTGAGGTCTGAATCACAGAAACTCACGCCTCCAAATGCCACATCGTACCGCCGCATATCCCCACTCCAGGCAGCTCTTCTCGTTTCTCTCGCTCCACTCGAAATCGATGGCGAGGAAAGTCCGGTCGCGAGCAGCCCATAGCTCGCGAACGGCCTTCGGTTCCCCAGCACGCACGCGCAGTTTGAGAGCAGAGAGCACGGCGGCCGGGAGGGTCGAGTGAAGCTTCTTGTAGCTCGCATAGTCCGACACTGTCCGCAGATGCCGCGAGGCGGTCTCGAAAGGCGACACCTGAAGGATATTCGGAGCCTGCGGCAAAGTTTCGCCGAATCTGTAGACATGAATACACACACGGCATAGGAATGCCGACGAAACGTACCGCGTCTTGATCATCTTGAGAAATGCGCCGATAGAGGTGAGACGGGTAACGACGTGTGCGCGCCCGTCCATGTGTCGGTACAG